>VZUI01094560.1:0-21707 GCA_013401135.1 Cettia cetti
GGGGGGGAATGAGAGATGAAAGAGATAAGGAACACTGCCCCCACCCGGTTTTAACAGCTGGGCCATTATCAGAAAGCATCCACCCCCCTTCCCCTGCAGTTACAAGAGACAAAAAAAGAACGACATTTCCCTAACTGCTTTCAACAGATGAAATAGAATACACATTTTTTTGGTTCCATAACCCAAGACAAAGTGTCTAGAAGGTTTATCTTTCAAAGCTCCCATTTATTTTCCTCTTTGGCTTGTCCATTACAGAGACAGGGAAGTAAGGCAGAAACTACAGCAATTTTCCTTCTGAACCTTCCTTTTCCCCAATTCCCTATAATCCTAATCTGCAGACTTGACATTATACAGTCCTCCCTAAGAGCAAGAGGATTCAATCTTTGTAATTTCTCCACATCCAAATGAATTTGTTATTAGAACAGCCTCGTTTTGACATCTTTTGCTCTGCCAAGGGTAATTGGAAGATGCTATCAGTATCTCCAGTTTAGACAGCCTGTTCTTATATCTGCATGAGAACATTTGGCAACAGTGCCATTTGCGATCACTAACTGAACACACTGAATGATACATGTTGTGTATCCAGGCCCACTAGCCTTGTTGTGCCCTGTTGCAAGAAGATGTCTTTAGAGTTCCTGTCTGGCAGCAGCCCAGAACTACCTGGATTTTGTAGGATGTATGTCTTTGTCCATGCTGTCTATTGTGTTTTGGCTGTGACTGTGCTCCACAGGTCCAGCTAAATATTCCCAGTGTGTTTTTAGGTTACTCACAACAGCCCTAGGAAAACTGGTAATACATCTGCTTCAGATGCTTTAGAAAGCTTGCCCCAGGGCTCAAACTGAACAGGATTTTGCCTTGTAGCTGAGCAGAAAAGGAAAAGGAAAGCAAGAAATCTCTGTGTCTCTTTGGCCAGAGAGCACAAGGGCATTAACTTTAGTAGGCAATATTTCCCATATTCCCCTACAGGCATGGAATGAGGGCTGTGCATGAAACTGGAACCAGTTCCAAGAATGAGACTTCTGGAACCTGTGCTGCAGGGGGAAAACTTGGAAAGGAGAGGCCTCTTCTGTCCAGGTCTGCACCTAATAGTCGTCTGCAACACTACCTACATCTGCACCTAATTGTAGCCTACAAGAAGAATCAGCACCTCTGTTTAGAATGCCATAATTCAGCTCATATTAACAAAGACATTCAGAATAGAGTAGTCATGACCTGAATGTCTCTGATATGTGGGAAAAACCCCCATCTAGGTCTGATGTAGCTTTGGGTCTAGAGGAAGAAGGAATTTAGAATTGAGTCAGTGCTCATGGGTGATCCACAAAATAGGCAATGCTTCACAGGCGGACAGGTAGCTTCTGACATCTGACACCTAAGGGGAACGACAGCTTTCCCTCAGTCATCCCACTGCTCAGCAGGTCCAGCTTCAGCAAGCAATATGTTGGTCTTAGATATACCTTTCCATGTCCCTGTGGGTGTATACAGAGGAGGCAGCTCTGATGTGCCTCTTGGATGACATGCATTTATGGTAAGTGCCAACACCTGGAAACAGCATATCAGAGACCCAAAGTAGCACTCACACTTCATCTGGGCAAGTGTCTGAGAACAGTGCCTGCCAGCAATATGAGCGCTGTCACAGGAAGGGAATGGCAGCCTCAGAGGAAGTGGTGCTCTGACACTGGGGCTGCTATCAACAACATCAGGAAATACAGTGCAATTCTGACATAAAGATGACACAATTTTTTCTCCTTTACTGCCAGCCTGTACTTCTGGAATGTGTTTCTGCTTCCTTCCCTGGTATTTTCACTCACCTGGGCTGCAATTCAAAACTTGGGGTGTTTCTACATACCTTATGAACCAGTGCCTGGTGCTCCTGTCATCAAGTGATTGTTTTTCAGTATGGCAAAAAAGTAGCCACAAAGGTGTTTCCTAATGTGGCAAGGGCACATGACAAGACTTGGACAATATAACATGAAATTATGCCTTACCAGGTTCTGCATTTAGTTTTGCTGGCTTTTTTTTCCCTGCCATTTTCAAGCTCTTCTTAATAATGAAAATGCTTGCAGAATTTTATTCTGGATACTGCGTCGGATTTTTTTTTTTTTTTCTGGTCCCAAAATGGACTTATTTTAGTGTTTTCTTGCTGAATTTGCTTGTGTCTCTTGGAAACAATCTTGTAGCATCACTGCTGTCCTTGCTAAACCTCAAGCAGCAATGCAATCACTTTCTTCAATGCACCAGCAGTACATTTATACCTATGCTTTGCTCTTGTCACTCTGGGGTGATATTTGGCCCAGAGATCAATAATGGATTGTCACAACTGGTTGTTTCTGTGCATCCTTTTAGCAGTTTGTGCTACCAGACAGGGAATCTTATCTCATTGCCTCTGGTAGCTGTGTTGAATAGAAATATGTAATTGCATTTGGAGGCAAGACAAACACTGGTGGGTGTGGATAGACATGGCATCACATGAAGCAGTGGGTAGTTTTTTATTAGTATAATAGAGAGTTATGATTCATGCTTTTCTGTAGGCTGTGGCAAGTTTTAGAAGAATTTGAGGGAGAGCAAAGGGACATTAAGATGGGTCCAAGGAATTCTTTTGGCTGTGAGAGGCTAAGGTTCCTTATGGAAAACTTTTTTCAGAATGGGACATGGGTCTCTTAGGCAGAAGTCCTAACATGACATGGAAGAAAGTTTTGAACAGATGCAGGTACCTTGGTTGCAAGCATAAGAGAAAGCCATGAAGTGAGCTGGTGAGCTTCTGTAAGAGTTATTTATAATCATTCCAGTCTGTGCCAGAAAAGGATCTGGATCTGTGCATGACACTGCATGCAGAGATCCAAATTATCCTTTTGGAGATGTTCCTTTCCTTCCAGTGCTGTATTCAGAAGACATAAGCACAAAAGCAAACCATATTTTTTAATAATTGCTTGGACTGATATGACTTTGGGAGTCAATTCTCCTATCTGTACTGAATCTGGTGTTTCTGCAGATCTGCCAGTAGAAGGTATCAGTTCAGATCTATCAGATTGTCAATTCAGACCAGAGAAGCAGAGTTCGAGTCATGAAAGGCAGAAAAGATTTCAGAGGAAGGCAGTTAAGATAACCTGCTTTCTGAAGTTAAAGGTAATCATGAAGGACTGTGGAGCAGAATACTCATGCGAGAAAATAAAAAAAGAAACAAAAATACATCTGGATTTCCTGTGATGTGAAACTGTAGTAGAAAAATTACTGGCTAGGCTAAAATAAGTATTTATCAGGCAAATAAAAAGAACATTTCTTTCAGTTTGCAGAAGTCTGTCCTGTGGTTTAAAGAAATCCATTGACCTTCTGTCCAGAGTCATATCTGCAGGTGACATTGAGAACATTTTGTTTCCCCCAGCTCACAATCATTCAGTTTGCCAGATTCTTCTCTTCTGAGCATACTAAAGTGGGATTATTGAATATTTCCAGAAATAGTGCTAGCTTGGGGTATTGAAATGCCAAGAGCTATTAAAAGAGAAATCAATCTGTTGGGCGGTATTTTCTGAAAGTGCCTGACTACTCTCGCATCTTGTTACCAGACCCAGCTCAGCATTAAGAGCTAAGAATGAGTATTTTTACTCAAATCCCCTTAACCATAGCAGTGCTTGGAACCTTAACCTTCCCAAAAGAAATGTCTTTGTCCTTTGTTATAAAGTGAATGTTCTCATTCACTGTAAGCAGACAGCATGGCAAGGTGGGGTCTAGAGGGTGCTCTGAGTGCTCTTTTATTCTGCACTTTTTGGTTCTCTTTGTAATAACATCAGAGGCAAACCACGAGTTAATAAATGGTAATCCCACAGACCTTAATGGAAGATGACGGTTCAGTGAGTCTATTTTTCCTGTAATACAGTAGAGAGGGTTTAGGTAAGTTCGTGTGATTGGATGTTCCAGTATTTCTTTCAGGTCTCTTCATGGTTGTGGCTGTGTATTCAAGTTTTTCAATCAAGAACAGGTAAGTCTTTCAATAACATTTGTGTTTCCTTCAAAGTCTGTTACGCCTTGGGATATTTGTTGAATTTTGCCTCTGTTTTGTCCATTATCTGCTCTATGTGAAACATTTATGCTCTGTCAGTGAAACTCACCTTTTGAGACAGCTGGGAAGGAACAACTTCGGTCTCCAGGTTTCAGTCCTGGGCTTGCTTCTGCAATCTGAACTATACACCATCAGACTGGTCTTCCAGAGCCCAACTCTGCTAGTTGACATAGAAATGCTGCAATGTGAAAGTGAGTCCAAGTTACGTAGAAATGAAAAATTGTTCATGTGTGTTACCCTTTTGATGCCCTACTTCAGCTGACTATATGACATGGGTTCTTAAACTACTCATGCTATTTGCTGTGCAAAGCTATTCTGTGCTGAAAAGGTTTGTCAGGAACTTCTTTCCATCAGAAAAAAATGTGGGGATAAATTCAGCACTGAGCTTCCAAAGTTCCCACTGTCATCTTTGAGTTAATCCTTAAACAGACTCCAATTTGTCACAACTGAAATCAAAGCAGAGACGCTCTACTATTAGAGTTTTGCATTAAAAACATTAAGCTCTGCCTCAACAGAACAATGCCCTTGAAGTTGACTGGGATGCTGAGCTCTGCCAGAAGCTCTTGTTTTGTTGTTGTCCTTTACTCAGCCTGTACAGACTGCAGCACTGTGGTAGGAGTGCGTCACACTGCAGTGAGCGGTCATCAGCTCTCAATGCAGACTTTGGAGGCTGCAGTGTAAGACTGCAAGGCTACACTGCAGAGATGCTGAGCTTTTGAAAAGCTGCAGCTCGATCTGGTTGAACAAGCAAAGTGTTCACTGGCAGGATTAAGCCTGTTTTGCTGTCTGTCAGCAGATCGTGCTCTTTGCAAACATTTCTGTAAGAGCCACAGGGCTAGAAGGAAAATCAACCCTCTGTTTCCCTGTCAGGCAGCAGAAAAAGGGACTGGCTCTGGCAGGCTTCTTTTATACCTACCCAGGTGCTGCCCCAGAGCAGTTTGCCTTGTTTGAAAAAACTATGCAGTAAGCGCCAAAATTTACCCTTTGTGGTACCCTACAGTATTGGTGAAAGGGAGGAGAGACAAACAGCAGCACAAAACAGGCAGCTGACACGGAGAAAAAAATTCCTGCTCAGTAGGACAGCTGAGGGTATTTTATTTGAATGACCTGGCTTTCATCAGGAAAATCCAACAGGAGTCTGTACATTTTTCCTGTATCTTTCTCAGGGCTAGGTAGGGCTGGTGCTATTGGACCGTGATGATGAATACCTAGTTTGGCAGGATGAGGTGGTCCTTCTGAGGTCAGAAAACCCTCTCCTTTTCTTCCACACTCCTTTAACCATTACTGCTGGTCCTGATGGGTGAAAAATGGCATGTTCAAAATAACACCTTCAAACTAGTTGTTGATCAGAACTACTTGAAGACAATAATTCTCTCTGAGGATATTTTGACTGGAAGCAGATGAGGAGGGCACTTTGGAGCAGACCACTGTTGTAGCACCTTATTTGCATACATGATAATTGCTTTTGTCAGGACATCAAGGGATATTGCTCTTGTAGCATCTCTGCAGGGTCTTGCTCTCTTAAAGCCAGTTGTGTGCCAAGTAGAAATCACTGGAAGGTAGCTTTTTATAAATTGAGATAACCTGTTTTAGGATTGGCTTCAGATATTTATAACCTGTCCCTGTGCTCCTAATGAAAACAGCACAAAATGTTTTGATATATTTTAACAGCTATATTTAAAAACAGATGGATCTCTGTCTCTCTCCAAAAGCAGCAGAGATGGTTCTGTTCTACTCTTCAATGAGCAAATTTACCATTCAGCCTTCTCCTATTGCAGTTCCCATATGGAATGTGGGGTGTCTAGACAAGGACTTCTGTCACAGACACGTATATTCAGATGCAAATAAGTCCAATTATACGCGACTGTGCCCCTTTTTACATGGGTATGGATAATTATGTAAAGCTGATCTCTACTTCAAACAATCATACAAAGAGTACTGCTATGTGAATAAAAGGAATAAAACCCAGAATGGTGCTTATGTTTCTCACCTGAAGTAAGTTTTTCCTAAAAAAAGTCGGCAGCAGCCCCTGAAACCCACTGCTAAGGAGCAGAAGTTTGGGAGTGCTGAAGATAGAAGCCACGTATCTGAGAGGTGAGGATGATGTTACACATATCTTGTTTTTGTAAACTCTCTGATGTGACCAGGTCGTAAAGGAGGTCCTGTGCCAGATAGGTGCTTGGTTAGACACAAGAAAGGCTGTTCTGAAATTCTGCTAGCTTGTTTTGTTTTGACATTTTTTCAGTGTTAGACAGTACCAGCAAACATTTCCTAAGACCAGTATCATCCAAAAAATAGACAGGCCCCTTTTGCCTGGCATTATAAACAAATAACCTGCATCTTGGTTGGTTTCACCTGAAATGGAAGGAGAAGTACTTTTCAGTACCCTGCTAAAAGGGTGGGAGACAAGATCTGGCTGCAGAGTCACGATTTCTCCTGTGGATTCTGGAGAAAGATACATTCTTCAGAAACCTGTTTTGAATACAGTCTGTTTTACAAGCTAGTAAGAACCAGTCTTGCACTTCTAACACAATGGACAGATCAAAATAAGATGTGCAGCCTCAGTCCTGCACATTTCTTATTCAATTCTTGTTTACATAACACATGCAGAAGGGATTTAACAGCCAAATAACAGTCTATTTGGCTGTTAAATCTTTAAAAAATATTTAATCTGTAATCCATCAGTTGCCAAGGAGAGGAAAATAAATAGACTGTTACCTTGTTAGTGTGCTTGCTTTTGTATTACCTGTTGTGATGGTTTTAGTGTTTGCAATTTTATATATGGCTAGGATAACTCAGAAAAACAAAACAGGCTTACCTTAAAATTATAAAAGATAGTTTATTCACACAAATTAAGAAGAAAATAAGAAAGAAAACAAATAAAACAACAAATGAAACCTTCAAAGACATCCTTCTCTCCCCTGCAAGTATTCACTTTTCTACACACAACATAAAATGATGAAACCTGTAATTTCAGTCAGTTTTACCATGTAAAAATAAATCTTTCATCAGTTCTTTTAGGAAAGGAGTCTCTCTGAGTCTCATGGAGACATGGTCACACAAGGTGTGTGGTGGCTTCCAATGCCACACATCTGCAGTGGCCTGAAAGTAGGCTCTGCAAACTGTGAAAAATCCTACCCATTAGCAGCTTTCTCAACACTGCACATGGGTCATAATCTGCTTATTGGGGTACTGTATAAGAATGCCTCCTCCAGTATAAAACAAAGATTCTCCTCTACTGTTTCCAAAATCATTGTTATGAATGTGGTTCAAAATGAAAAATTTAACAAACAACAAAATTAAATTTTAGTAGCAATTTTAATTTAGCAGTAATTATACGTAAAATAAATACAATCAAGTAAGCAGATATAAAGGTTTAGCAGTGATAAATTCAATGCAATTAAGGTTCTGATAAGGCATATGCAAAACCCACCAGGGTACGGGATGGGCTTCTCACCCTTCCTCACGTACAAAGCAGAGCAATTCAAACTAAACTCATATACGTTATGCTAATACATATTCATCAATGTTTCCCATATATTCCTCCTATTTCCGATTCTACGTCACTATGCTTCATGGCGCATGCTTCACTTGTTGCTAGGGGATCTTCTATCATCCTTGGGTGGTCTTTCAGATGAAGGCCCGCACTCTTCCTCATTGCTCACCGAACGACCTTACAGGTTGTGCATGCATACTAAGCATTGCGTTATGTAAGTAAGCATTACGTTCCAAAAAATCAGCATTGCATTTCATAGATAAAACCATAGCTTCAGATCTTGTCCTTGAGACCATTCCAACTTTGTTCATCTCAAGGCCAATTGTCCAATTACTCCAATAGCCAATTCTGTTTTGGGACTTGGCTTGTATCTAGACTACATCTTGTATTCTATTTTCTCATGAAACTTCTGAATTAAGAAAAAAAAAAAAGAAAAGAGAGGAGGGGGAAGGCCCTTCTGCTTTATAACTAATTTCTTTTATCACTTTATAACAATAATTTTCTAAACGGTTACAATTTAATTAGCACCAATCACTTCATTTTATCACATCATCTTCCCTAAAAACTAAAAATCTCCTTTTTTTTTTTTAGGAGTAAAAAACTTCAAGTCACACTACCACTTCACATCTCCTCAAACAGCATCTCTATGTTACAGAAAAAAATAGTCCATTCTCCGTATTACTAGAAAATACCCAGCCACATTAGGCCACTCCTCATCCTTCGCCCTAAAGAGTCTTTTCACTCTCTCTTCACCGACTTAGTTTCATGCTGTCTTTTTATGGTCCAATACTTTTGTCTTGTCGTCGCGCCGGGAAAGGCCAGGGCTCTGGAGGTTCCATCTGCTGGCAGGAAGAGTTGAAGAGTCCTGCGGGGCACACGTGGTTCCTGCTGGTGGGAGCTCCAAAGCTCCCCAGGCCATGCTGGTGGGGAGGCTGCTGGATGCCTTCTCTTCCACCTCCGGTCTCATGGCGTGGGCCGCTCAGGGCTGCTCCCTGAGGAAGGAGCCGGGGGGGAACATCATCCCCCAGGCCCAGGTGGTGACCTGGGCAGCTGCTGCCGGGGCTTTTTCTCCTCTCCTCCGCTGTGATCGGGCCCGGGCATGGCCGGGCGGCTCCTCCACGGGGTGGGCAATTGCTCCCCGAGGCCCGGCCCAGCCCAGCCCGGCCCGGCCGTCCAGGGGCAGCGGGACCTGGGCCAGCCCGGCCCGTGCGGCGGCTGCCCCGCGGCGTTACCTGGAGCCTCACCCAGAGAGAAAGAGGGAGGCTCCCCCACATCCTGAGCATTATATAGCATATTTCCCGAAAGTCTCATACTGTTTTCTTAGTGGTGAAACTACATGCCAATATTCAAGAACTGGCCCCTGATAGGTCTGTCCTTTTTTAAAGGAATCCAAAAGGTCCTCACAGGGACAATATTTTCTTCAACTAAACACCAAACTGTGTTAACCCATAACACATGTGTAAGCTTAATGCTGGTCTTCAGGAGCAATATTAAAAAAAAAAGACTGTAAAATACAAACTGGAAAATGTATTTTTTTTTCCATTTTAAAAAATAGCAGTGATTAGATAAATAAAACAGAAGATCAGATTATGGTCAAATTCTGAAATTAATTATGTTTATGAGACATCTCAGTCATTATATCAAAGTAGAATCCCACCAAACCTGTTTAATCCTAACTGATCATTATTTTAGCACATTTGTAAGTACAAAATTGAAATGGCTATAATGATTCTCTGAAAATCTAGTTACAAGTGCAAGAATACACATGGGTTTTTTCTCTTCCTTGTGCTGGTTTTCAGTATTAGGGAAGATTCAATGCAGTTGCAAACACCTTTTCTTTGAGGGTGCGGGTTTAGGGTGAAATTGTACTGGGAGGGTTCTGATGCAAGTTTCAGTGTTGGCTCTTTTGCAAAGAGATTTGTTTTCTTAAAGCAACAGGACATGAATAATTCACATTAATGTCTTCAACAAGAAAAGAGACTACCATTGGTAGCAAGTGTATTTGGATGCCTGTTTATTTTTTTTGTCTTGCCAGAAAAATCACAAAGTACTTTTAATACAATTAAGAGAACCAGTCTGCGCTAGAAATGTTGATTTTATGCTCTGGTGAAAAGAAAGGTAGAGCAAAGGAAATTAAATATGTGCTTGAAAGTACATTAGTTTAATGGTCAATTAATAAAAGGGGAATATTTTAATTGAAATAGCTTTTATGAGGTATTCTTTTCATTATACAATTTTAGGGAGTTCATTATTGTACCTTTTGCTAGATAGAACTTTCTTCCATTTATTTATATTTCTTTTCATTTATTTCATTCCTTTCTACCCCTTTAAAAAAAAACAACAAACACCCTTGCTAGTAGTAAGTTTTATTTCTGGTAAAAAGTCACTTGGAAATATACCTTCTGTTTATGATGAAGTTTTCATGGTAACAAACATTAAAGTTGTGTTTGTATAGAGTATTCTGATCATATAATCAGTTGGAAGGGGCTTTTAAAGCTCATCTAGTGGAACTCCCCTGCAGTGAACAAATATTTTCAATTAAATCAGGTTGCTCAGGGCCACATCCAACTTGATGTTGATTATTTCCAGGGATAGGATATCAAGCACCTCTCTGTTCCCATGCCTCACCACCCTCATAGTCAAATAATTCTTCCTTGTATTTAGTTGGAATTTATCCTCCTTTAGTTTAAAAACATTACCTCTTGTTCTATTGCTACAGACTTCATTAAAGAGTCTGCTTCCATCTTTTATATAAGATCCCTCTAAATATTTCCTCATGATTCTTCTGATAGTTTTTAGCCCTCCTCTGAACCCACCCCAACATTTACATTCTTTCAACCTGTGTATGAGTTGAAACACTCTTTACTTTCTTATTAGACCAAAATTTTTACAAAGCAAAAGAAAAAGCCAAATGTTTTGAGGAAATTACAACTTGTCATTCATGTACCTTACTTTCATTTGGCATAGACTTATTTGTACACCATGTTAGAAAAGCGTGTTCTAATTTGTGTCAGAATGAGTTTTTTTTTCCTTTGGGACAAAAGAGTGGAACAGGCAGTGCCTGTCAAAGGGAGCATGCAGCACCCCTCACTGTGGCCCCCTATTACATCCAAACTGCTGTGCTTAATTTTAAACATCTGTACCTGAGGAGTGACCAAATTTTTTTTAAAAAAGCCTGACTGGGATACTTTTCCTCAGACAATCAAAACTTTCACTAGTTTAATTCCTTCAGATCTGTGATATGCTCCTTATTGAATTAAAATATTTTTCTGTTCCTGTGAGTTGCAGAGATTAGATTAAAGATCATCTCTTTTTTTATACTGTCTGATATGAGCTTAAAAGAGGAGGGAAATCAAAGGAACCTTGTGCTGATTTTTTTTGGCATGTGGACAATTTTTGGAAGCCACCTTTTTGTAGAAGGAAGTCTGATACTGTATTGTCAGGTACTCAGTGGAAATAAGGATGTGTTTGGTCACAACACCCTTCAGCTTTGGGAGCTTTAGAAGATAAGGCCACTCATGAAAGCTTCTAAACAAGGGCATCAAAAGCCTGGCTATCACCAAACACCACTTTTGCTTTTGCCTCAGATGAGACCATAGCTAGAAGAACTTCCAGTATGACTAGTGAATACAGAGATGGATTTTTGCTATGCGGGACACAGCACAGCATTTGCGGCACTTTTGTGATAGTGTAGCCCTTCTTCACATGCTGCATTCCCTCCGTCACCTGCCTTTTATCTGTTTCAAAGCTCCTCTATCAGCAGGGAACAGTGGCATCTGACTGGAACCTACAGGGAAGGAGCAACACCATGGCTAGTTGCACGTGTCAGTTTGTGTTATAGAAAGAACAAGCTAGGTACAGGGCATTCCCCTGCTCTTTCCAAATCTCTCTATTAAGCATTATTCTATTATATAAAAATAAAAGTGCTTCCATAATTCAGGAGAAGAGTACCTGGTTGAAAACCATTTTTTCTTGCACTTTTCCTCCCCAATCACTGTAAGAACAAATACATAAAGTTCTGATAATATTGAAAGCCTTTTTCCACAACTGTAGCGTTTAACAAAATACTGTATGAAATGGAGGTCAAAAGGCTGTATTTTAAAAATGCCTAACTCAGTGGGAGATATTTCTACATAGTATGGAACAGAAATCACTTTAGATTTCCAGTAGAGAGTAGGACTCACTTTCTCCATTCTCTCCAAAGTAAAAATCAGCCAGGGAAAATCAAATAAACAAAACAAAACAAAACAAAAAACAAAAAAAAAATCAGTGAAATAATTGTTCACCCTCTACAGAGACAAAATTGAAGATAAAGAAGTAGATACTAGCATACGACATTGGTTCTATTGAACCTCAACTTTTATTGTTCTACCTCAGAGAAATTAAGAGTATATTGCTAGTCAAATTACTGTAAATCTGCATGGATAATTTACTCCATTTAATAATTCTAATACTTATTTTTCCCTGCTGATAGAAATGAAGACTCCAATGATATTTCATTTTAATCAGTTTTTAGGAAATTATGGAGGGCATCTAGAGGAGCATGTAAGTCTTGTGACTTGAAGGAAGCATGTTAAAAAACACACAAACTTCTCTTTATTAAACTTCAGCGATTATGCTCAGAATGGTACCTCTGACAATGTCCTAATCCACAGAGTGTGGCTTTGTCTACTCAGAGTAAACTAGAGCTTGTGGGCTTAAAAGAGCCTTACTTTTCACCCATCTGCCACATGAACCTGTGAAAGCAATTTGTAATGGTACAGTTCAGATGCAGTGCAGGTGAATCTGGAGGCAGGCATCAGATTATCCTTTGTTCTCATCATGTTTGTTTCCACAGGTTTTAGCACTATTATGAACTTCCCTGATGAGGCCCCCCCGGTCTTTTCTCTAATTTGATTCATTTGATTCTATCTGTTTCCCATCTGTACTCCTTTTTTTTTTTTTTTTTTTTTTTTTTTTTTTGGCTTTCATTTCATTAGAACATAGAGTGGTTTTTATAGCTCCTTAAGAAATGAAACATGGATACACTTGGTTTTTCATTACCCCTGAAAAATGAGTTCCCATTTCGAGTTGTACACAACTCATTACAGTATCATTAGCAGATTTAACATAAATAATGGAGACAACTCAGGATTAAGTGTAGCCATAAATACAATAAGTGGCTGACTTAAGGAAAAATTTGTGAGTCTGAAATGCTTCCTGATTTTGTGAGTTATTTCAGTTCCAAGATATAAAATTCTTTGCCTCAGATCTGGATGAGTTTGACTTTCACCGGCCTTTGTATTCAGGCCTGTGTATTCAGGGCACAATATAAACTTCTAATTACATTTGTTTACAGAAGAAGTTGTAAAGATTCTCTCTGTGACTGAATTTTTAAATGTCAATAGTTACACATAAGGAGTAAGGTGGCAAAGCTCTGTTTTTCATTTCTCATTTTGCTCCCTGCCTTCTACCCCATCTACCCTAAATCTTTTGTATCCTTGACATGCTTCTGGCTTCAGTTTCTTCATGGCAAACTTCAGACTGCAACACAGTGTTTGTGACTAAAGAGATCAAATATAATCCCTTGCTGCATCATTCACAGAACTGTACAATCTTACTGCAGCAATAAACATTCTTGGCCTGTATAAGGTCTGATTGTTACTAACTCTTTGCCCTGTGGTGAAACACAGATGGAAGACCTTCTCTGAATTAAATCCAAGGTGTTAAATTCAAGTTCCTAATGTTCTGATCAACTGTTCCTGGTGTTGTGATCAACTGTTATATATTTCTTGTCTCCCTTAATTTGTGTTTTCATATACATTCCATTGCAAAATGGCAATTGGAACCCAGCCCTAAAGGAAAATTAATTTTTAAGCTTTAATATTTTAGTATTGTTTCCTTACAAAACCCTTCTTGAGAAGGATACACACAAATGTCATATGTTGATGCAAAGAGGAGAGAACCTCTGCTTTTCTGCACATAAAGGATGAGGCATGTGGCTTACAACTGAGTCAGATGGTCTGTGGAATTTGCAATCATCATTTGCCACACTATGTGGACAATAAACCTTAGTGGGCTTGGCAGCCTGGATCTCCTGTGGGAGGATATGGCAGGTGCCTTTAGAGAACGTTCTTTGCAAGTGGCCTTTGAGCATGTTACCTCTTTATGCAGAACCTGTGCTGTAACTTTTCACTGCACAGCTTCCACTCGTGGTTTCTCAGGAGAGGGAGGATTAGTCCTGATCCCTGTCAGAATGACAAAGCTTGTGTAAGGCTGGACAGGCTGGTGAGGCTCCTCAGAGTCTGGGAAATCAGGAAACCAGATAATAGATACTGTTTATTTCTCATTCCTTGCAAGAATCATAGAATCATACATTTGATTCATAGGTTTATAATCCAATTTCATCCTTAAAGCAGGACTAATACTGAATTCAGACCAGGTTGCAAGGGCTTTATCCAAAAATCTTGTAAACCTTCAGAAATGAACATAGGACATTTTCTCTAGGAAAACCCTCTCCTTTCTTTGCTTTATATCCATCTAAACCTTCACTGACTTAATTTATGGCAACTGTCTCTGATTCTTCTCCCATTCAATAGTGTTAAGAGCTTTGCTGTGTCCTCTTTATGGTCTTGCAGGTAGTGTAAGGCAATTATGAGGTACTTCCAAAGCCGTCTTTTTCTCCAGGCTGAACAAGCTTTTCTCACAGGTGCAGGACTCCTCATTTCTCTTCAGTGAATTTCATGATGTTTCTGCAAGCCCATTTCTCTGTCTTATTTATGTCTCTATGAGTGAAAGATGTGCCCTCAAATGTACCAGCTGCAACTCCAATTTGGGGTCATCCTCAGATGTGATGAGATGTATTGTCTACTCATGTAGGTCATAGATAACAATACCAAATATCAGATATGGCCCAGGAAAAATCCCTGAGAAAAGCCACCTGTCATTCCACCCAAGTGGAGTGCACATCAGCCACTTCGTTTTGAACCCAGTGATCCTCTCAATATTTCATCCAGGCAATTATCTGCCTGACTAAACCTTTAAGTTCTTTCTTGGATAAAAGGATATTGTAAGAAACTGTGTTGAAAATCTTGCTAAATTAAGGTCAGTGACATTCAATGATTTTCCTACATCTGTACCCTTAGCCCAGTTATCTTTTTTTTTTTACCATGATCCCAAATATCATGATCTTTTCTTTAACATACCTGGAAAATATCTAGTTTTCCGTAAAAGTTCTTTTCTAAGTCTGGACCATTAGTCAAACATTAATGTCACCTCTACTCACCCTTTCTGGAGCCTGCTTCCTTTTTTTCTTTGTCTTCATGACACCTGTTTCTGAAAGATTTCTGCTTTGTGATGACAAAGTCTTCTGCTCAAATGGGAACGACAGAGCTAGAGAAACAGAGGGATGGGAAACAGATTAGTTCCTGGCAAGTTTAACATTAGTCAGGCTTATGTCTTGTAAGACTCTGAGCCCATTCTGAAGTGAGTGAAGGTCCAGGGATGGGACTTAATATCTTATGAAAATGGTACTTTATTTTTAACTTGGAGTAAGTACTCTGTCCATGAGTTTTCTTAAAAAGAGGTAAGATACTAAGTGGTTTTATTTTGCCACAAGGCTAACTGTCTCAAGGGTCAAGGAAAAACTGAGGTGAGTTGATTAATCTTGTAACAGAACTGTCACTCCTTGTGTTAGTTTCTGTTTGTGAACCAGGACAGCTGTGAATCGCTGGTTATGCTGTGATAATGAGCACTGCTTTCTGTTTTCTTCTTAACCAAAGAACAAAAACCAAGGAACCAAATTACTTTAAGGCAGTTGGAGAGACAGCTTTTACATTCAGTATTTTCCTGGAGTATAATGTCACTGTCTTTCAAACACGTGCTAAGTCCTTAATTTACTTTTTTTGCGTAAAACTCACTTCTGCCCCTTCTGACCTCAGCCAAGTTACTGTAAGTTGCTAACCTTGCATTACTGACAGAAGCAAGCCATAGAGCACCAATAGGTGCTGGATCTCTCCTGCTCTGCTTCGTATTTCCATGAAAAGATGACAGCTGGCAGAAGATGCCAGTTGTCACATTATACATGAAAATACTACAAACTGCTTTCATAGCAAAATGTCACAAAGCACATGTTGTTTGGGGAAAGGGAAAAGGGAAAGCAAATACTGGAAAGGTACTGAGTAATCAAACTTCATTTGCTTTACACAAGATACTGAGTGATGCAAAGAAGAGATGGCAACAGTGATTTACAGTGGTTTAGCCCTTTCCTGAGACTAACCATTTTTTATATCTTAGCTATAGTCTCAATGTCTTAGTAATGTTTTTGCATTCTTGCTGTACCTGGTCTGTAAAGCAACATTTCCACAGGAAAGAAATTACAGAAAATTAAAGCTGGAGTTCTAGAGTTTGCTGTTATTTTTATTTTTCCATTCTCCCTTAGAAAGCTTTTAAAAATACATTAATATGAATATTTAAACCTCTGGAATTTTGCCACTGTTTTCTATCTGCTGAGTATTTGTCTCATGATTTCTCATTTCCCTGTGAAACAGAGCAATATTTATGAAATTAAATACATGCATAAAAACCTAAAAATATGGAGCAGATGCTTCTGGAACAAACCACAGCCCATAGTTCTGCTAGAAGAAGTATTCAAATGCAAAAAACCCACAGAATTTCAAAAATACAACTTCCTCAGTTTGGAAATGCTGGACTGTCTGTGTGTTAAAGGGGCATTAACATGAGGAATGGTGCAAGAAGGGCAGTGCACTGACAGCTGTTCCATTGCTGCCTATTCTGCTCAGCTTATACAGCAGCCCTGACAGCCACCCCAGCTAGCTGGTGGCTGTTCAAGCCTACAGAGAAACTTGAGGTCTACAGGAAATTTTTATTAGGAGAGAGTCTTTCAAAAAACTTTCAAAAGAATTGTCTTTTCAAGGAGCGTGTCATTTGCTTTTCTTTTTTTCCCCCTGTAATCTGTCACAAGGCTGCCCATGGAAAGAAGATGGTGCCCACTTCCTACAACTGCAAGGCTGAGGCTGAAACCCAAGCAGAAATAGTACACCTATGTTCACATCTCCACTCAAAAAGATCTGCCAAAAACTGAAGTACCTGTCCAGAATAGCTGTTGTTGCTCCAGCACCTGAAAATCCCTCCAGCATCCATCCCTTCCAGTGGATGTCATAGCTGCAAGTGGACCCAGCAGGAAGAAATCTTCAGACAACTTGCTGTGTTACAGGAGGAGTTCAACAGGCAGTGGAGGATCTGGGAATGTGAGGGGGGAGGTCAATAAGAGGTACTGTGTGCTGTTACAGACTGACCAAGAGCCCTGCCTTCAGGCTCTACAGGGGAATCTAACTTCAAACTTTCTGACACTAGTGACTCATGAGATAAAGGAGATTGTATAATTTTCTCTGCATGGAGAACCTTCCCCTGACACGTCTACACAACATATACTGTACATCCTGGAATGCAAAATGAAGGACACAGTAATAATGGACAGGATACAGGAAACCCCAACCATTCAATTCCATCACTTGTGTGAGAAACAGTAGCTTCAGAAAACGATGTAATTGGAAATTCCTTGCTGTGAGGTGCCAAAGCACCTATTTCCCATCCAGATTTTTGTCTACAGAAGTTCACTGCCTATCAACAGATTGCATTTGCAATGTCACCGAGAGGCTGCTGAGCCTACTGAACTCTACAAATTACCATCTGCTCCATTCTATGTAGGGTCAGTGGCAAGGCAACTTTGAACACTCAGAAAAGACTGCATATCCCTCATAGCAATATCAAATCCCCTGGAGCACAGGTCATGTTCTCCTCAATCCTCACAGGCAGATAGATGTAGGAGTTCAGGAAAGAGGAGTCAAATTGAAAGGTGAGTGCCTGGCTGCGTGGCTGATGCCATACTCAAGGTTTTGGCTTCCATGATCGTGGACTTGCCTTTGGAAACCGGGTCTGTTGTGAGCTTGTGAGATTCTCCTGAGAAACTGGGGCAGAAGGTTGTTCAACAGCAGGTTTTCCAGAGTTTTATGCAGAACATTAAATTAGATTTAGTGGGGAAGGGGATTTTGAGCAATAGACGAAAACTAGGGGCTGCTAATGTGTTAGAAACAAAGACATAAGCAGCTGTGGGATGCCTCAAAGACATTGGGGAGTATTCATCTGAAGAGGTGAGACGATCTGTAACCCAGGTGCAGTGCCCATGCAGTGATGCCCACAGCATGGGTAACAGCAGCAGCTGCAAACCCCTGTGCAGGTGGAATTGTGGTCTAATCACTGTCCCTGAGGTGTGGACGGACAAAATGCATGTCTGGAGCACTGCATCAGTGGCTATAAACTGTTCAGAAGGGACAGACAAGGAAGGAGGAGCGGGTGGCAGTGGGGGTGATGTTACCCTTTGTGTGGAAAATGGATCAACTACAGAGAGCTGCCATGGAAAACCAGCAGTGAACAGGTAAAATGGGTAGAAAAATATGGGTAAAAATTGGGGTCAAGCCAACAAGGTTGATGTTTACTATAGGCCACAAGATCTAGGGGAGAATGAAGTGTTTTTACTCCAGCCACAGGAAGATTCACACTTCAGCCTCTGATCTGGATGGGGAGCTTCAACCACTCTGACATCTGCTGGAAAAGAACACAGTAAGCTGTAAGCAGGCAGGGAGACTCCTGGAATATTTTGAAGATAATGTATTAATCCAGGTGATGGACAGCTCAACCAGAGGAGAAGCATTATCAGACCTTTTATTTACCAACATAGATGAAGCAATTAGAGATGCCAGAATTGGTGTCAGCCTGGCCTGAAGTGATCATTCCTTGAATTTACAGTCTTGAGGGATATGGGCCAGATGAAAAATTCTCATGTTTAGTAAAGCAAAAGTTGCTTGAGGAACTAGTGCACTGAGAGCCTGGGAAATTGCCCTCAGAGGATAAAGGAGGTAAAAATTGCTGTCAGCTCGTTAAGGACATTCTTCTCAGAGAAGGTCTTATTTCCCTGCAGGCAACCAGAAAAGGAAAGCACGAGGCCAGCATGGCTCAGTTGGGCTTCCCAGCTAAAGAAAGAAATACAAAGGACAGGTACCCATTCTGACACTGTCTAGATGAGTGGAGAAGGGAACAGTAAAACTGATGCATAGTTGGAGCTGCAGTTGTAGAGGGCTTCTACAGGTATGTTGTATAGAAAAGGAAGATTAGGGAAAATGCCTCCCCTCAATAAATAAGACAGGAGAACTAGTGGCAGTCAATGTGAAGAAGCTGAGTTACTCAGCAATTTATTTTAGCTTTTAGTTTTAAATGTTAAACCATTTTCTAAAATTTTTAAGGCCCCTGAACCTCAGGGCAGGAACTGGGGGAATGAAGTCCAGCTTTGCAAACAGCTGAGGGACCTGAACATAAATAAATCCATGGTATTCAATGAGAAGTAATCCTCCAGGACATAAAGCCTACTTTGCTCTAGCTTGCAATGCTGTAGCATTTCCAGTCTCAAGAGAGACTCAAGATTAATTTTCCTGAGAATGTGGAAGCAGATTTTTTGTTGATTATTTTGTACAAAGGAATGGCAGTATTCACCAAGAGATGGTCCTCTTGGGAAATACTAACAACAAAGATTGTTTTTGTTTCATTAAGTTTCCTTTAGGTTTTACAGCAGAGTTCTATCTGTATATAGTTGGATTATTCAATCAACCTCATTTCCATTTGTCTTCAATTAGTTTTGCATTTAATATTCATACATTTCTGGAGTTGGCTAAAAGAGAATGAAGATGGGAGCTGGGATTGGGAATTGACTCTGGTTCTCAAGGAGGATTTAACAGTGAAGCAGCAAAATTATCATTACCTTTGTCAGGAGTAAAAGAACATTAGAGGACTGGAAACGAGCTTCATTTTTTCTCTTTTGGCACAGACATTACCTAATAGAAACCAATGAAATGTGCTGAAGATACTAGCTATGCTGTAGGTTCATGGTGAATGAGTTTTGAATAGGTGCAAATGTGGTGTCTCCTCTCTACTGTTCACTACTGAACCCAGCAGCTTTGCAGTGAAAGAGGGAAGCATTTTACCTAGATATGACCAGGGTCTTGTGTTAGGGTGATGCCAAAATCCAGACCACATATTGCTTCCAAGATGACTTATACCCAAGTTAACATCCATGTAGGAAACATGTGCTGTGGCAGGGAAACTGAGGCAGCAGAAACTGCAGCACTGGTTGTACCATCAGCAGGCCTTTAAGAGGTTAGCAGATGAATTCAGTGTGTGAAATTCAGGCTGCTTTTCTGTATCACACACATTATGCAGCTACCTCTCTGACTTTGAAATAAACATGGCAGGGAGCTGATAACCTCTCTACTTGATTATTGAATTCATGAAAAATGTTTTGTTGTGGAAGAACCTCCTCTTTAGCTCAGAGTCTAGTGTTTCTTTGATACTGTAAAAAGTTAACACATTTTCAATATGATCCATCTGTATTGCTGAAAAGCAATAGCTTTTCAGGTATTGTTCAGGGAGCCAATTTTTTCCTGTTTGTATATAGCACCAAGGATAATTAGAACATATGGCAAGGGAAGAAATCCTGCAGGCTCATGCACTGATACCTTTCTTCCCATCTGCTTCAGGAGTTGGATGTCCTGCCTTTGTTGCTTATAAACTGTTAAGTCCAAGTACACTATTTATGTGTGAGATGGAAGGGAATGGCAAGATTTTAAAGGGCACAGCCAACAGCTGACCTAGGAACAGGGAGAGCAGGACACTGGGATTTTCTTTTTTTTTTTTGAAAAACCTTTAATGTAGCTTCCATGGCTGATGGGAATATTTGAAAGCAAATCCATAGTATACCAGACAAAGCAGCAAGGATGAACTTGATTGCAAAAGGAAAGACCACCCAAATTCCACATTTCAAAGGCACTTGAATTTGCAAATTTGAATTTTAAGGACAATGCTGGTTTTACCTGAAAATCCTGACAAGTGTTTCCATTCTCATGGTCTAAATCTAAGATTTGTCCTCCCTCTCTCCATAGGTATTTGGGATTCACCTTTCTATCACTTTTCCTCATCTCTGTCTACAATGACATCCTGTAGGGACATGGTCTCTAAAGTGAAGAAACACTGGTTTTGTGACACTCTGCATGGGTTGCACAAAACAACCCATAGGTTTGCATGAAGAAAATATTTTCTGTATCCTTTACAAATAAAATAAAATTAAACAAAAATCAAAATACTGTGGGGGTTTTTTTAATATCTATTTTGGTCTATGTTTTACCATGTACCTAGCATTTTATTACAATAATCCATTTATTTAATGACTAAACATACTCCAATATTGAGGTTGTGTGCTCAAAAACTGGGTTTTTTAATAGGGTTGGGCAACAAAAAATTTGAAGAACATTGGCCTATCTTTTCTTTGTATGAGGGGCTAAGAAAGAAAAATAAAAATCCATATAGACTTTATTTATTCCAGGAAGAATAATTTTCCAGCTCAAGATATTGAGTAATCTTGAGCCTTTGTATTTGATTAAATAAAGAAAAGTATGAGTAACATTATTTCCCCAATGATGCTGGAGACAAGATTGTCTCCTGTTTGTACTTGTTGTTACACCCAAAATTAATCTCTTTGCAAATATCAGATTCAGTGCTTTATTGCAAATATCAGACTTGTGCTTTATTGTCTTAGTGCCCTTAGATCAGACTCCTCTGTCTGATATTATCCTGGAGAAGGCTGAATTCTACAGAATGGCCTTTGCCCCATGTTTGGAAACTTTAGTGGTGGTACTTCCATGACAACCCCAAGTGTTTTATGAGTGACAGTTTTAAAGTTTACATCTTTTGTTTGTAAGATGCTAAGGGGCACAGAGAAAACACAATTCTCAATATTTGGTGATGCAAGTTTTTGTTTTCAGTGCAATTCTGGGAATGTCTTGATCCCAGCCTTATCATAATATGAATAAAACACTTGTATCCAGTTTTAGATGCACAGATTAAAAAGAAATTTTAACTTGTTATTTTGTCTCTTTCTGAAAATTTGCAGGTATTTTTCATGGTTTCACCTCCGTCTTCCCATTCTATTAGTCAATAGTTCACAAAATAGTTCCTTCATGCAGCTATCCATCCGTCCATCCATCCATCCATCCATCCATCCATCCATCCATCCATCCATCCATCCATCCATCCATCCATCCATCCATCCAT
>VZUI01094561.1:0-60633 GCA_013401135.1 Cettia cetti
ATCTGAGGGGTCTGGTCGAGGTTGTGCAATCCTTTTCCTCAGCAGGCCTCCCTCCAGGGAAGAGCCACTGGGACTCCGCCCGCCCCCACAGTGGTCTGTAGAGGAAATTGCTCAGGTTAGAGAGTCATGGTTACATGGCTGTGAGTTGTAAGAATTCATATCCTCTGTGGGAAAGAACACGCTCACTGAGGAGACATGAGGACAGCTGGGGATGAGATGGAGCCTATGGAGAGTCAGCTGCACAAAATCCACAGGCTGATGTTGGTAGAAATGATAGGCTTCTTGATTGCATCAACAATCCCTACTCCAAGACAGTATCAGATAAAAATCCAAGAATCTTTTATTTTTGAGACCCTCGTGTGCAAGAGTCTGTATTTTTATTTCCTTCATGGACAGGCAAATCTCAGTCTGCCTTTTAGGTGGGTGAGGAAATGGGACTTGACTGTGTGAAGGAGGCTACACTAGATCACCTTGGTGTGAGCAGAAACATGTCTTGCTGATGCTTTTGGAATCCTTATCACATTCAGTAAGTCATTCTAAATATCAGCCCATCGCTTTAACACAAAGCAAAACAGTGCCTGGTTCTCTGCAGCCCTGTACAGAGAAAGAATCTGCTTTCACCATACATGTTCCCTATGTGGCCTGAAACAGTAATAGGTCTGTAAAATCCCAAAATGAAACAGGCAATACCAGTGCTTGGCAGATGGCAGAGTGCTTCTACCCTTACGGAGCCTGGGTAATTACAGACTTTGGATATAGCTCATGGTTCCGGATAATGCAGAAATCTGTAAAATAAAGGTGGAATAAATTGTTTTGCTGTTGATTTAGAAAAGTGAATGTGAAATCTTTGGAAAAATTGTGGAAGATCCCGTTCCTTGGTTACAAAACAAAGTCCCTGGATGAAGACTTTCAACTTTCAAAGGATGATTTTTGGGCCTGGATGATCCTCTTTCAAAAGTTTAAGAATTACATTCTGGCTCAGGATACTTGTCCATGAACAACTGCCCCCTTAGACAAGGATGCAGTCTGTACCTGAAATGATGAGTATTCATTGTAACGGCAGTAAGCACAGAGCTGCTATCTATGAAGAACAGCTCTCACTGTCGATATGATTAATGTGCTGCTCTTCTTTGTGAGATAGCTCTTTTCTGACTCAGTTGCTGACTTGTATCATTGTGTAATCTTGAGAACAAAAAAAAAAAAAAAAGGGGAGCAGTTTTATTTCTGGGTGTTGTAAGACTAATTTAGACAGATTATTTGGAATCCTATTTCTACCCTAGTTCCCTTGGCATTAAACTTCATTAGGGTCCCAAAAACAATAGTTTAGAAAGTGGCCTAAAAATAAACCTTTTTGATGCTCAAATAGAAATTATGTACACTCTACACAATTAATCGTTCAAATGGACATACACAAAAGAGAAGTGTCAGAAATATCAACAAACAGTTTTCACACTGCTGGGAGGACTACCGAACAAATGCTTGTTGCAACATGAGGAGTACATATTCAGCAACTGAGAAAGCCTAGCAGGAAAATGCCGTATTTTGTTACTGAAATTCAAGCAGCATCTCCTGATTAATTTGTTCATTGATCAGAATTATGCATTGCTTTCAGGAATTTCTTCAGCAAAGGGAACAAATGGTAGATTTCTAAAATGCAATCCATTGTCTAAGATATGTCTCAGCATGATCTGCGAAGGGCATTTTGTGGCAGACTGAAACAACCTATCATAGAATCATAGAATGGCCTGGGCTGGAGTAGACCTAAAGATCATCTAGTTCCTTCTCCCCTGCTATGGGGGAGAAGAAACTAGACTAGGTTCTACTGACCAGGTTGCTCAGGGCCCAATAAATCTGGCCTTGAACATCTCTAGGAATGGGGCATCCACAGCTTCTCTGGAAAAACTGTTCCAGTGCCTCACCACTCTCACAGTAAAGAATTTCTTCCTAATATCTACTCTAAACCTACTCTCTTTCAGTTTGAAGCCACCCCCCCTTGCCCTGTCACTATGTGCCCTTGTAAATGCTCTCTCTCCACCTTTCTTGTAAGCTCTCTTCAGGTACTGAAGGGTGCAATTAGGTCACCCCAAAGCCTTTTCCTCTCTAGGCTGAATAACACAACTTTCTCAGCCTTTCTCCACATGAAAGGTTCTCTCATCCCTCTGAACAACTTGGTGACCTCATCTGGACTTGCTCCAACAGGTCCATGTCCTTCCTGTGCTGGAGACCCCGGAGTTGGATGCAGCCCTGCAGGTGGGGTCTCACCAAGGAGGAGCAGAGGGGCCAAATCCCCTCCCTTGCCTGCTGGCCAGACTGCCAAGATGCAAGGTACCATGCTGATGGGCTCTAAAGGCAATTCAGGAATTACGTGCAGTGCATGTGGCTTGAAAGATATGACCAAAGTGAAGTTGTGACTGCATGTGAGAAATCTCACTGAATGTAGAACAGGAGCTTGGCCTGGATAAAATCTTAGCCTGCGGCTCCCTAGGACAGTATAAAGCTTGGTCCAACTGAAGACAAACAGAAAAAAAAACCCCTCTCTGTTCTTCACTACATCATTTCGTGTCTTTTGGCTCACCTAGGGTCCCAATATCTCTTAGTAAGAGAAGAAACATATGTCTGAGGCAAGGCTGAACATGTCTCAGACGTAATCCTTTACAGCATGCAAACATAGATTAGCTTTTTACGTTGGAAACAGTCACCTCTATTGGGTACTTTGTATGGATTTGTGTTTGAGAAACTAAGGATGCCAATGATCTGGATTTATTTTATTTATTTTTAGAATGTATCTGGTTTGTATCACCTTGGCATTTTGTTCATTGCTGAGATTTGCTTAGGAGGAATGAAAAGCTGGAAAAAGAAGTGATTGCAAGCACAGAAGTGTATACTGTTCACAGTGTGCAAAAAAGTGCTAAAGCAGAAGAATAGTATTGCTAAGGGAGGACAACAGGAAAAGGATAGAAAAATAAATAGTGTTACTTGGTAGGAGCTGAGACAGTAAGGGTCTTTTTAACTTTGCAGTTGAGGTAGGTCCATGTATGTGACACATGAGATAGGTCAACTTTGTACACAGGTAAGTGTGCAAAGACGATTTCTAATAGCATCTGTGTATGCAAAAGCATGTTGCGGCTTCTTGCCATTGAGGTCTAACAAAAGCTTCATATGAGATAATTTAACCAATGTTTCCTTCAAGCTGACAGCTGGTTTGCTTTCCCTTGAGGCTATGATACGTTACTTTTTTTCTCATCTTGAGTCCTGTCAAAGAAAAAGCCAAAACACGTAAAACCTAAGTTGCTTGTATGATCACTTGAAGAAAGTCCTTTCTTTTTCATTCTTTTCTTGTCTCCAATGAGAAATTACAAGTAACAACACCCTTTTATAAAAATCAAAACTAGACTATGAATAATAAAAAAACCTAAAATCTTAAAAGGAAGCTAATTTCTTACTTCAACAGTGACTTACATTTATCATCCCTGCCAATGTAATTTTAAAAGTCTCTGAGAAATATATAGCTAACCTTTTTCTGAAGCAGTACCAGTCCCTGGACATCTGTGTAATGTTAACTTTAACAACAGTGGTCACAATTGGTGGATTCCTCAAAATAAGCACATTTTCTCAGCATTGAAACACAATAAATGACATATAAATGCAGCTAATTTCACAGTCCTTTTATGCAGTAACTAGTTCCTGCACATGTTCTTGGGACATGCACCCTCAAAAATACCAAATGAATGAATTCATATACTGCTTGTCAGTCAGAAATACTCCTACTGCATTTCCACTTCTGATTTTAAAGAACCTTAAAATGTGGTCTAAGCCCCGAGAAAGAAGAAGAACCATCAATTTAAAAAAAAAAAAAGTTTTCTAATATGTAAAAGTAGAAAAGTGTAATCACTACTGAGATCTTTGGTATTTACCTTTCTTTTTTTCTTTACACAATTTAAAACATTTTATTTGGACTGTGTAAGGCCTTTAACTGGGTACACCACAATATCCCTCTCTGTAAATTGGAGAGAGGTGGATGGACTGTCTAGTGGATGAGGAATTGGTTGGATGGTCACATGCAGAGGATAGTGGTCAACAGCTCAATGTCCAAATGGACATAAGTGACAAGTGGTGTCCCTCAGGAGTCCGTATTGAGACCAATACTCTTTCATATGTTCATAAGTGGCTTAGACAAAGGAATTGAGTGCATGCTCAGCATGTTTGAGGGTGACACCAATCTGAGTGGTGGGCTGGACTACCTGAAGAATGGGATGCCATCCAGAGGGACCTGGACAAGCTCAAGAAGTGGCCCATGGGAATCTCATCATGTTCAATAAGGTCAAGTGCAAGGTGCTGCACCTGGTTCGAGGCAATTCCAGTTATCAATCCAGGCTGGGGGATGAACAGATCCACAGCAGCTCTGCTGAGAACAGCTTGGAGTGCTGGTGGATGCAAGGCTGGATATGAGCCGGCAAAGTGCATTTGCAGACACATATCCTGAACTGCTTAACAGGTTCAGGGAGGTTCCTCTACTTCACTGTGGTGATACAGTTGGAGTTCTGCATCCAGTTCAGAGGTCCTCATCATAGGAAAGTCAAGGATCTGTTGGAGCAAGTCCAGAAGAGGCAACAAAAATTAACAGAAAGCTATAGATCTTGTGAACATAGGCTTAGAGAGCTGGGGTTGCTCAGCTTGGAGGAGAGTCTCTTATAGTTGCTTTTCAATACTTGAAGGGGACTTTCCAGGTAAGCTGTTCAACTGTATATATACCATGATAAGGTTTTTTTGCTCATTTCAGTGTAAGCTCAATTAGATCTCTTAAATCACAGACTAGAATTGCAGGCAGTTGCCACAGCAGAGCTGGAAGCTCAAATATGGAGATGCCTCTATTGTTGAGTGCTCTAATAAGATATATGCACTCAAAATAATGAAACAGGTTAATTAATCAGTCATTGAAAATTATATATGTTGTTTGATTTTGCTCTGTGAGACTATAAGATTACTTAAGGACTCAAATACATCTGAAAAAAAGCTTTTAGAAGTTGTGCACTGTCTCTCCACTGCTAATTTTTGGTTCTCAGTATTTAAATTCTTGTCCTGGCAACATTCTTCCAAGTGGTGTCATACCAAAAGGTACTATTTACATATCCAGATCTTGAATGTGAAAGTGACAACCAAAAGCTACAATGGCAAGGATATAAAAGCTTGACAGTGTGAGCTGCAAGCAAAGTAAGGCCCAAACCCAAACAGCCATTTTGGCATATGCAGACCAGCATGCCCTCATTTATCTTTGCATACCAAGCATGACTTTGGGTGTTGTATCTTGGGTCAGGTAGAGTCTTGAGAAGGCAGGGTGCATCTTGCATGAGAGCACTTGAGAACTGGAAGGATAGAAATATCCCATGTGGGGAAAGAGAATTTCTTCACAGATGTTCATACAGTGGGATCCTGATGGAAAACTTTAGTTTCCACAGCAGTTAGAATAACCTATCAATAATAGAAATTAATCTGTTCTTTGTACTGCCATCTGAACATACTAACATCTCTTGAGCCACTGTTTTATTCCACTGAAATGTTACTTTCTTGTTTCACCACCAAATTTTATTATTTTAAAAAGGTTAAATTTCTCTGGCAAAGTTCCTCAAACATAAATTCAATTTCTGTTCAAATTCCTTAAGATGCTGTAAGACCCATTCTTTAATGAGCATACAGACCTTTTCAGGGTATATGACTTGGGAATTCTTAAAACATCATCATAAAATTGAGTTACATAGCCAATAAGGTTTCTGTAAAAACAAAACGCATTATGCTCCTGGTCTGGATTGAATGTGACACTAATTGCAGACACTATTGCTTATGGCCGATTGCCTCAGGGTGCCATTGTTTTAAAAGTGATCTCAAAAGACAGTAGTGTCTTCAGATTAGGGAAACTGGGATTTGAATTCCTGGTAGAAGACTGACTATACTTCGGAATTATAATTCTATAGAGGAATAGAAGATGTCTCTAAGTAATCCTAAAAGAAGACTACAGTTAATAGTGTCTCAACAATCTCAAAAGAAGTTTTAAAAAATGTTGCAAAAATGTCAGAAATTCTCAGAGTTATCACAAAAAAGTAAAACTGTCAATGATAGATTTGTTACAGAAACCTGAAACGAGATTTTAGCAAACCGACAGTTTTTTATTAAAAATAACCCTCTGTCATCTTTTCTAACTTTTTAATAATCCTTTTGACTTATACTGAGATTTCCAGTCAAGGTTTGCCAACTTTACAGATATTACTCATTATTTGTATTACTATATTATATGACTTTACATCCATATATTTATGTACATGCACATATATATATATATATATATATATATATATGTACAGCCATATGCATTTGTGGAAAAACTCATAAACAAAGGGTTTCCAAACACTCTGAGCCTATAAGTCACAGTTAACCCTCAGATTTACCAGCAAACTGTATTTTATATTTTTAACCAAAACAATCATGAATATTATTGCTTAATAAGGAATCATGGACTCATTGTAGACTGCTTATCCCTGCCCTTACAAAACAAGAAAGTACTGTGGTCTGGGTTTAAAAGAATTGCAATATGACTGAGTGAGAATTAGAAATTGAGTTACAATTATGAAATAATTCAGAAAAAATTAAATTGGTGTCATTTATTGACTTGACTAAATTTAGGACATAGGTTTTCTATTCTGTGCAAAATTTTGGACAAATCAGTTCCTTGTCTTTTACCTGAGAACGATTTTGATCCCTTTAGTGATTTGAAATCTACTAAACACTGAATAAGCATTATTTAGAGATAAATTGGGACCCAGATATTTTGAAAGACAGAGAGACTATATTGCACAACAGACACAATACTCATGCCTCCTTTTTCCTCCTCCAAGTTTTCCTACATAAACACATCTGTGGTTTCCCCTCAAAAGTTCAGGAAAAAAGATTCTAAATTTGCCAGATCAAGTTTCATGAGCTGCACACATTTAAAATTAAGTAAATTAAGTATGTTCTAAAAAGGGCTTTTAGCACCAGCATTCAAGATGAAGCGTTAAACTTCCCTCTGTAATGTTGACTGTAGCTCAATAAGAGTTCTTGAGAACTAGAAATGCATAAATAACTTGTCAGAATAAGCTTCATGTAATTATGAGAAATATCCATATTTTTAATCAAAATTTGGTGTGATAAAATATTTTGAAATAAAAATATTTTTTAAAATTCTTTGAAAAGCAATTGTAAAATTGTTGCACTTGTCAATAGCATGCCTTCCACCTTCTCCCAGGCCAGAGGTAGTCTAAAGATGATGATATTTATTTCTCAAAAGTTTATCCAAGCACATTTTGACAACAATTTATTTCAATACCTTTCAGCTAAACACAATGGACAGAAATATTTCAAGCACCTCAGTATAAATATGTGGGGTTTGGACAGTAATTGTTGGCTACAGTGGACATTGTTATTTTTACTCTTCCAAGCAATTATAGATACATACCTTCAAAAATGAAAAGTTCAATTAATGGACAGTAATCCTAATGCCAAATGGAATGGCCATATTACTATTAGACAAAAAAAAAAAAAAAAAAAAAAAAAGTAGTTCTAATTTTGCGATCTGTGACAAAAAAAAAAAAAAAAAAAAAAAAAAAAAAAAAAAAAAAGTAGTTCTAATTTTGCGATCTGTGACATAATATTTCCTCTCAAGATATCCAGAAATAAATCTAAAATTTCAAAAAATAAGTGGTAACTTGAATTTCATAAGCAGGAACCATAACAAATCAATCTAAAAACAAGTGTTCATCAATAAAAACTATCAGAAAAAAGTTCAACAATGCAAAAGGCAATATGGCTGGCAGTCACTGAGATCTGAGATCTGCATTTTTATTCTCCTCTGGAAAAATTCTACCCTGAACAAAAGTACACAAAAAGCAGGATAAAAGCACAAAGAGAAAGGTTAGTTAATATAAAATAGCTGTACTCTCACTGAGTGAGAGCAAAGGTCCATCTGACCTGTTTTACAGTGACTGCTAAAGGAAGCTTAGGGACCCACCATAAGAGAGCAAATATAGTTCTACCAGCATTTTCCCACTTTCTGAGAATAGCTCACTTAGGGGTGCTAAGACTGTATAAACAGTTCTTCATTTAACAGCCTTCTATGCAGCCTTCATCCAAATGAGTCTGATTTCCCTTTGATATTTTTGGCATGCAACAGACAATAAGCTATAAAAATAAGTTCCAGAGCATAGATATGATCTCAGCTAAGAGGTATTATCTTCTGTTTACTCTACAGGCTTTGGCTGGCGTTTCTATTGTCTACTCCTAGTCCTTGTTATGAGAACTAGACAATAATTATTTCATGAGCTGTATGGAGCAGGTGAACAAGAACTTAAAGACCTTTACCATACCTCTCCATAGGAATCTCTTTGAAGACATGGAGTCCAAGGCTGTTTAACTGAGCTTAGGCTGCATTCCTGAGGAGTGTGAAATGCATGGGATCAACACCAGTATGTTCTGGGAAAGGTTATATGGCTTCCTCAGTTATGTGCTACTTGTCTTTTCTTGGGATCCTAAAGCAACACTCTGAATAAATACACCATCTTCCACTCTTGTTTAAGAAAGCCTTTGAAAGTCATTTTGATGTAAAAGAAATTTCACTTTTGTGCCTCCTGTCTATTGTGACCTCATTTTCTCTACTATATTGCCACAGTACTTTTGGCAATATATGAAAATTGCAATAATAATAAATATGCTCTCCTCAAAAGTCTTCCAAAAGGCTGCTTTTTCAGCCTGATTTCAGTATTCGACTACTTCCAGTTGACACCTCAATGGTCTTTTTTCTAAAAGATAACCTTTCTGCACTGCTTTTCCTTCTCACCATGCCAAGTCTTCAATACCTGGAATGTAAAGTTCCATGGACATGGTAAGATCAGTGCTTTCTGTTAAACTGCCTGTGATATAAGAAAAACCAGCATCAGTGTGTTCTTATTTTTCTTCTAAAATATTTAATTAATGTTGCAGTCCATCCACCTGTGTTTTTCTAAATTTTACAAGTTAATTCTATTCCAAAGCCTTCAAAATGAAAGTAAAAGAAAGCATGTAAATTTGAGTTTGAGGGATTCTTGTCTGGAATTCTCATCTGCTGGTGTAGTCCTTATGCAGAGATCCTGCATTTTTCACTGACAGAGACAAGATAGGAGAAAATTACTCAATTTTTTTCTTTTCTTTCTTTTTTTTTTTCTTTTTTTTTTTTTTTTTTAAAAATGGTGAAATAAGTATTTTTTCTCTAGTATAAATTTTCAGTCTGCTAGTCTGCTCCTGAACTGCATATACCTCTATTTGTGTGGTTATACATTTGAATATAAATTAACATGTTTGTGCAGAGATTTCTGGCTAGTGCTTTTGAATTTGATCCTCCAGAGGCACACTATTAAAAGTTTAGGTGAACACACATTAACATTGATTTTCATTCACTTTTGCTGAGACATACACCAGTAATTAACATCCATTCATCAACTCAGGCACCTATCACAGTGCAATGACAGTGCAAAAGGAAATTTTTTTTTTAAAAAAAATATTTTTGTATTTTAAATTAAGCATGAAAGCTATATTTTTTGCCTTTCTTTTTACCATAAGACTATAGGATTTACATTTCTTTTTAATAAATTGTCAAATATCTCAAAGGCAGTTATGGCCTTAAAAGTACTACAAAACCTCACAGATTCTACGTAATTAACATTAAATCATGCCTGTGGGGGGGGGAAAAAAAGAGCTTCAAAATAGTATTTATAATATTGGAGAAAAGCATGTAGATATAAATATATATAATATGCAAGAATAGGATCTCGCATATTTCAGCATTATGTTTGCCATAGGTACAGGCCCTGTGGCATTTCAGCTTCACCTTCTCGTAACTTTCCAAGAATTTTATTCCTCCAGATTTCATCAGAGACTTCATGTCTTACATCTTCCCTCGGGAATGGGAAAGGAGCTATGGGATAATTTGCTAAAATGCCCAACGTCTGAGGCACACAGATACTGGATAGAGAAAACACCTTTTCTCAGGTTTTATTTTCCTTATGCATTTAAATATATAGGGAAAATAAAATTTTATTTTTTTGCTATTATTGTTATGTGTTAATTATTGACAAATTAAATGTAAACATAATAAATATATGAAGTTTAACTGCACTCAAAGATCATGAAACCACTACAGAGGTCTTTTCCAGTCTTAACAAGTCAATGATTTTAGGAGGCAGAGCTACTTTAGGTTGTGAATGGAAAATACTTTCTCATTCTTCCCTAAGTTTGTCCCTTAACTGAAGAAACAAAATAAGGTGCATCTAGTTGTCACAAATATTATATCTTAGAGCCAAGCAAATGGAGAAAAAGCTCAGAGTAACTGAAGCATTTTCTATCCATTTCACTTTTCAAACTTTAGACTCTAAAATAGTGATAGATTAACTTCCAGACATGATATTTCACTTTAAAATAGAAAATGCATTTTTCTAAAGCACAAGAAAATGAAATATTTAAACAAATGTTCACAAAAACCCACAAACCAATGTTGCAGATGAAGTGAAACTGGAGTTTTATGTTTACAGGGTTCAGGGATCTTTAGGTGAAGTGTCCTTCTTTGGATGCTATTTTTTAAGTAAGAGATCAAGAAAAAACCTAGAAAGGCTCTAAACAAGTTGCTCAGCTGGAGAGAGGCATGCAGGAACCAGGATCATGAAAAATACAGAGAATAATGCCTCATGTATCTGTAATGTGCATGTGAAACATAAATGATGACAGCTGGATGACCATGCAGCTTGGAACAGTGGGGTCCTATGGATAGAGGTTTTAGGAGACACAGCCCTAGGACACAATAAATATGTTTTGATTTGAAAGTAACTACCTAAAATATTAGAAATCAGTTTCTTCCTGATGAGAGTGAATGTATGCATTTTGACTGCCTGTAAAATTTGACCTGCTACCCACAGGTTTGGTGTAGGCCCTAGGTCAGCTTTACCAAGTGAGTTTTCATCTATCTTTATAAATATATATATATATACACATACATATATATATATATGCATATATGTCAATCCAATATTTATTAAACATGCCATGAGAACACAAATTGACCAAACACTGGCTGCACAAAACTAGTGCAATGCTAACAGCAACACAATAACATGTGAAACCATTGATTTTTAATGATTATCAAATTGATGTTGGCTAACCTGAAGAGCATACAAGAAATTGCAAACAAGGATAGACATAAGAGAGAAGCATTACTCACTTAGAGGAAACATGGAAGGCCAAAGCTCAGCTGAAGTTAAAATTGCCTAGTGACACGAGGAGTAACAAGAAGAAATTCTGTCAGTTTGCTCACAGAAAAAGGTTCAGAGCAAAAAGTTCAGAGAAATGTGGCACTGTTGACAAAAGGGAGGAGACAGCCCAGTGATGGATGACACAGATAAAGCTGAAGTACTTGATGCCTTCCCCACCTCCCTGCTTCAGTCCCTATAGGAAAAGCCTGAGAACAGATCAGTGCATCAAGCCAGTCAAGCTTGGGAAGGAGAAGAGCAGTCAAGAGTGGAATTGTTTCAGGCTAGGGGCTACTTGGAGGATCCTGATGTACTAAAATCCCTGGACCTGGATGAGATTCATCTAAAAGTGCTGAAGCACACAGCTGAGGTGACTGCAAAGCTGCTACTTACCTGTGGCCAAAAAAATTTGAGGCAATCTGGAAATGTCCCTTACAAATGAAAAAAAAAAAAAAAATTATGCCAAGCATTATAAATGGTAGGAGGAACCATCTGTGAGTTATAGGCTATTCAGATTAATCTCAGTACCTAGAAACAGATTCTTAGAGGATTTTTCTAAACATTTGCGCTGGCTGTGGCTTGGATAGAGGCTTGTTTCTTTATTCAGATAGCTAGTATGGGGCTGTGTTTCAGATTTGTGACCAAAACAGTGTTGATAACACAGGGATGTTTTTGTTATGGTTGAGCAGTGCTTGCACAGCATCAAGATATTTTCTGTGACTCTCCCCACCCCACCAGTGAGGAGGCTGGGGTACACAAGTTGAGAGGAGACACAGCCAGGACAGTTGATCCCAACTGATCAAATGGATATTCCATACCATATGGTGTCATGTTCAGCATATAAAGATGGGGGAAAGGTTGGTGAGGGGCCCTGTGCTCAAGGACTGACTAGGCATTGGTCAGTTGGTGGTGGGCAACTGTTTTCACTTGCATGACTTGTCTTTCTTGTGTTTTATTTTCTCCCTTTGTTATTTTTTCCTTTTCCTTACTATTACTGCTGTTGGTTTTTTGTTATTAAACTGTCTTCATCTCAACCCACAGGTTTTCTCATTTTTACTCTTATTCTCTTCCCCATCGTGCACTGGGCAGAATGAGTGAACGACTGCATGGTGTTTAGTTGCTGTCTGGGGTTAAACATTGAAGGGCAAGTAAGGAACAAAGGTTTACTAAGACTGATCATGCTTATTATCTCAATTGTCTTCAGTGATAAAGTGAATAGCCATGTGAGTGAAAGGATAATAGTGGATGTAACACACCTTAACTTTGCTGAGGCTTTGGAAATCTCTCTGAGCACTCTAACCTGTAAGTCAAAAAAGAATGAGTTGTACAAATGCACTTTTAGGTAGGCTTAACATTGGCTGCACTTCTGAGCTCAGAGGATAGGAATCAGGCATGGGGTGCCCAGTGAACCTGGTAATGAGCATAAGACATAGTGGGGTGACAATGGCTCCACAACTATTATCTTTGTCGACAACCTCAATGATGAGACAAGACTTCTCAGTATATCTATAGAAGGTATTAAATTTGGTTCACACAATAAATACTAAAGCTTTAATTGATCTTGAGATGCTGGAGAACTGGACCAAAAAGATGCCCATGCAGTACATGCATGAGAAGTTCAAAGTTGTTTCCAGAGCAGAATAATTCAATACAGCTATGAGATGGCCATAGTGGCCATGAAGGTGTAGCAAATCCCTGGCTGAATCTAAGCCCCCAATGTGTTCTCATCACATAGGAGGCAAACTACATACTGGATTAAGTTAGGAGAATTTTTGCTACTGGAAAGGATCAAAGGAACTTATTATTCACTTCTACTGCATGCTGCCACATCTCAGCTATTGCAACCAGCTTTTGGTCCCCCTATTCAGGGCTGATGTGGAGGAACTGGAAAGGGTCTCTCAGAAAGTATGTTTCCTATTAAGATAGGCAGAGAGAGCTGGGATTGTTTTTCAATACAAAGAAGAGAATAGGAGACCTCTGGGGAGATCTCACTGTGGCCTCCCAGTACCTTAAGAAAGTTTATAAGAAAGGAGAGGAGGGGCTTTTCATATGGGCAGATGGTGACAGGACGAGGAGGAACAGCTTTAAACTGAAGGAGGCCAGGTTTAAATTAGATGTTAGGAAGAAATTATTTACCCAGAGGGTGGTGAGGCACTAGAACAGGTTGCCCAGAGAACTTGTAGATGTTGCATTTGTGGCAGTGCTTGAGGCCAGGTCAGATGGGGCCCTGAGCAACCTGGTCTGGAGGATGGCATCCCTGCCCACAGCAGGGGGTTGGAACTAGATGATTTCTAAGGTCCTTTGCAACCCAAACCATTCTATGATTCATTCTATACCTGGACTTGCTGACAGGTAACAACCACAAACTACAGGTAGGGAGGTTCAAATGTATGAATACATTTTTCAGCACTGGAATGCTGGAAAACAGCACTAAGATTACACAGAGGTGTTGTGGATTCTCTTCTCATGAAGGTTTTTAGGATATGATACTCCTGCTTTTAGTAGGAGGTTGGATTAAATAATTTAAAGATCCTTCCAATGATTCCCTTTTTCAGATTCTAATTTCCTGCTTTCTAATGCACTGGAGTTTTATACTGTTGCCATGCTCTTAAACATGAAGAAAATGTACTTTGATTTTATCTCAGTAAGGTGGTGTGTATTACTGCTAGAAAGACTTTGACACAAATTCAAGTAAGAAAATAGCTTTTTGTGTCTTTTCTTCCTTTAGTTCAGGGACCAGGATCACCTTGGCACAACTATCTAGTAACCAAAAGAACTATGGATGTTCTCATCAGTTAGATCTCAGTAAGCAGAAACTGTCAAACAGTAGACTGCAGAGAAGTGTTCTATATTACCAGCCACTACAAGAACATTTTGAGTTATAAATATCCATAAGCTTTAATGGAGAAGAGAACTGTGCCTGTCAGCAGAAAAAAAATACTATCAACCTGTGATGCCCTACACAAATAATGTCAAACTTGGGGCACGATGCAGATTAAGGTGCACTTTAAGCCATCTACTAAATGGAGTATTAGCTGGAAACTGGATTTCACCATCAATGAAACATAATTTAATATATCAGAAGGCCAGTATTGGTTCACCTATCTCAGCTGCAATTGCAGTGAAGAAAAAAAGTCCTGACTGTAAGAAAGTACTCTCTTTTCTATTACTGATCTCAACAGTGAGTTTTGATCCTGATTGTGTTCCATGGCAGCATCTTGAAAGGAAAATATTTTTAGCCTTGAGCACAAGAATACTCCCTGCTTCTGAGTATAATACCACTGTATCTCAATGAGGGATGAACAATGCTTTCATAACTTGCTGCCTTAGAGTAGAAAAGTATGCATTTAATTTGACATGAACATCGCATAGAAAACGTTAATCTGGGATTTTCTACCCAGGTAGATAATCCAGGTTCATGAAATTAAAATCTAGTAATATCTAATTTCTGTTGTTATTTTGCCATTTGGCCTTTAGTAAGATATCAGCCTTGCTCACCTATGTTAGGTTTACCCTACCTTAGTACTGTAAATAGGCTAACAAGGCCTATTCGCTTCTTATAACACCTTGAGAACTATAGAAACCAAAAATGCAAAGTATTTTAACAGGCAAGAAAAGATAAAAGGGAGTGTGAAGACAATCCTTGACAATTCATTCTTATGTTTTTTAATGATTTCCATGACTGATCATGATGGAGAGTTTCTTTGATTGCAATCACTTTCACTTTTGGTTTATATGTTCACGCTTAACTCAGACATTCAAAAACTCCCCAAAATTTTAGGCCTAAACACAGGAATGAAAGAGTAAAATGAAGGGCACATGACTTACAAGATCCAAGGGCGAAGTTAAGAAATTGCAGAGAAAATTGCCAATAATGAGAGTGGAGTTATGCAGAGTTTGAAAGTCAGGAATGAGGATAATGAGAGGTTAATGACTAGATCATAACAGAGGTTGTCCATAATGTAGATGATTACCAGAGCAGCATTTTGGATGAAACTGATAAAGAAAAAACAAGGAAGGCTAGTGATGAAGCATGCAACTGAAGCAACTGAAGATCAAGTTTAGACTATATTTTGCATCGATATCAAAGAAAATCAACTAATTTTAAAATAGAAAAATAGAGGAAATAAAAGGAGTTAGAGAATTTTTAAAAGAAAAATATCTGGGGAGAAAATGGGAGAATATCTGTGTTGTATAAGCTTACAAAAAATCAAAGAAAAATTTATGGAGAGCTTGGAAGAATGCTCAAGTCAAGAGTACAGCTCAAGAAGACAGATTGTCCTATTGCCACTAGGCTCTAATTTTCTAGCCAACTATGTACTGTCTCTTGATTACATCCTGAAGAAATTTCACACTTACACAAGTAAAACTGGATCAATATTTGGAGAATATTTACAGAAATGCTTCAGATGTCATTCCAGATCTATGCCTACAGAATAGCTTCCCAGTTGTCTCACCATTCCATATTTCATGCATATATTATACAAGTTAATAATATATTAATATATGAAATTGTAAGCAAATATATATATAAAACATACATGGAGTATGTTGTTCTTCAACATGCAGTATGTATGTACTTGGAATTAAGTTAAGTACACGGAGTTATGCTAGTCCTAAATTAACACCACATAGATGAAAAAAAGGTTGTTAGAAAGTTTTTTACAGCATATCAGGATGAAAATGTATCAAATGCAGCCTTTGAGATCTTTGTGTAATAGGCGAATTGTGGCAGTTGAGGTGGTGTCAGTTATGTAGGCTGTATGATAACATGGTTTTAATAGAAAGATTATGGACTTGAAAAGATCTTGGAGTATCTGGATTTACGTGGTAAGGTTTTGTTGCAGGGGTGGCTTCTGGGAGAAGATTCCAGAAGTTTTCCCATGTACAAAGAGCCAATGCCAGCCGTCTCCAAGAAGGACCCACCACACAGTCCAAGGCTGAGCCCATCAGCAGCAGTGGCAGCGCCTCTGGGATAACATGGGTAAGAAGTGGAACCAGAGAGAGGACTGAGAACATGTAAGACAAATAATCCTGCATACATCAAGGTCAGTGCGGACATTCCCCTGCAGCCCATGGTGGGGCAGCTGTGTCCCTGCAGCTCATGGAGCTGGTAGAGCGGAGATCCACCTGCAGTCTGTGGAGGACCCATGGGAAACCCACACTGGAGCAGGCTTCTAACAGGACCTGTGACCCATGGAGAGAGGAAGCCCCTCTGAAGCAGACTTGCCATCAGGATCTGCGACCCTGTGGGGCACCTGTACTGATGCAGTTTGTTCCTGAAGTACTGCACCCTGTGGAAGGGACATGCACTGGAAGAGTTTGTGAAGAACTACAACCCATGGGAAGGACTTATCCTAGTGGATTTTCCTGTGTCAGGGACCCCACACTGAAGCAGGGAGATAGTGCAAGGAGGAAGGAGCAGCACAGACAACCTGTAATGAACTGACCACAACCCCCATTCCCCATTCCCCTGCACCACTTGGGGGAAGGAAGTAGAGATATCTGAGTGAAGCTGAGCCTAGAAAGAAGAGGGATGAGAGGGGAAAGTGCTTTTAGATTTGGTCTTATTCCTCCTCATCCTATGTCATTGTTAATTGTTGATAAGCAATTAATTTCTCCAAGCCAAGTCTGTTTTGCTCATTACAGTGATCTCATTATCCTTATTTCACCCCACAAGCCTTCTATTTAATTTTCTTCTCCCCAGTCCACAGTCCAGGTGAGAGACTTAGTGGGCCTGTGTTAGCTAGACGAAGTAAACTCACCAGAGATACCAAGGAGTTTTCTTATCTATTGTGAGTGAAAATAGGATGTGACTTTTGGATTTGTTGTAAGTTATCCATTGAACTGTTTTTCTACTTTGCATTCTATTGGTTATAAAGGAAGACCAATTCAGCTCCAGGCTTCCAATGTTCTTTCCTTACTCCAACACATCTATCATCTTCCTAGGGATAAACATAATGTGCACAAGGGTAGAAAATAGCAGAAACCATTATTGACACTTTCTCAGGGTTTTACATAAGAACACAGGAATCCTCTTACTAAAACAGGTGGCCTATGTCCATCATTCAGACTGAGGGCTAGCAACAAGCTTCCCACAGTAAGATGTGTGATGCAAACCATGGGAAAAATGCTTCATTAGATGGCTCATGCCTATTCCCTAAGTCTGTGATTTCCTTAAGGCCTGAAACACGAATTTTGATCTCCCTTTCAAAAATTCTATTGTTGCTAGTAAATATTCTGAGACTTTTCTTTTCCTGCTAGGCATATAAATATCTAACTACCATCTACAACTTGCTCAACTATAACCTTCAACAACATTCTGTGACATTGATGAAAATTAAAGCCTTGTTACAGAGTGAATGTTTTGTTTTAGCAGTATGAAATTTGCCCCCTTTTGAATTCATTAAATATTTCTCTTCTTCCGCTGGAAAACAAAAAATAGTCATAAAGGGCTTCATGGATATTGGGAAGTATTCCTGCATTTGGAGCTGACTTAGATAACTGTAGAAAAGCCTGTAACTACTTTTTTTTTTTTTTTTGAATACCATTCATCTCTATTTTCCCATTTAACTTCCAGTAACAAAGAGAAAAGGAGTACAAATTATACCATACCACAACAGAATGATCAGTGACAAATGTCTGTCAGTAAGATTACCATTGCAGATAGAATATGTAAACATACATTTCAGAACCAATTTTTCCTTATGCATTCTGTCTCATCACAAAGATGCCAACTGGATAAACTTACTTTGCACATAAGATGAGCATATTTAATAAAATGAGAGTGAAGGAATGATAGCATTTTATTATCTTGTTTCAGAACACTTTCTTTGGTCCATTTTTCTGTAGAAATAGATTAAGAACAGTTAATCAAGGTCTGTCACTGGGTTACAGTGATGACTTTGTAAACTGCAAAATAAAAAGGACACATGTAGCACAAAAGGAAGGCACATATGGAGTTGCTTGTGGTTTCTTACAGACTTCAAATAAAGAACAGATTTTTACAGACTTTTAATACAGTGAAACTCAAAATCACACTGTTTTGTCTCTTCAGTTGTTTCTGTAAGCAAATAAAAATATTACTGTGCTCATGTTGCAAGTCCTTCAGCAAGAAAGGACTCCCTACTACAAGAATCAGTACTATGGTATCACCCAGATGAGATTATATTCCCCTGTTTTCTAATATCTTTAATTCTTTCTAGTGCTGTAGAACTAACTTAGGTTCATAATTTCCTTCATGTTTGATTATTATAGCATGCCAGTTAGTTTGCACATTGCCCTTGCAAAACTGAACCAGCACAATGAATAAACTCTACTGCAATAAGACATTCATAAACTTGAGACCAGAATATTATTACTGATGGAAATCCAACTTTTACCTTGGAGGCTTAGCTTAATTACTATTTATTAATTACCTGGAAAACAATTACATGCTGTACATGTGGAACCTCACAAAGCTGCATCTACAGAAAATCTTTTAGAGAAAGCTGTCTGTTAGCAGTATATAGGTAACTTTTCTAGATTTTCTCTGTGGACCATGGAAAGAACTAAGACAAGAGAAATCATTCTATAGAGGTGCCTAAGAAAGGAGTTCAGGAAGAGGGATGTACTTGCCTCTGGAAGCAATGCTTTGTGTCTACTAAGATGGGATCTAGTCTAGACTAGAGAAGTGGCAAAACTTCTTTAAAAATTAAAAAATAAAAAGGTTTTTATTTTTATCTGAATCAAACCCCAGGTGACTAACTGTACAGAGTTTTTTGAAGAGTATTAATCAGAATCCAGAAGTCCTTATGCATTGAATAATTTTCTAGATTGCTGTTTTCTCCACTGTATTTTGGTAATATGTTTTTTACTATGACATATAGTATGGCTGAAAAATATGGGATTTTCTGGTTTCCCTCATCTAATATGCTTCTTTCAAATATTTTCTTTGAATCTGATATTTCACTTTGTCTTAAACTACTTTTATTTGAGTTAATACAATGCTCTGAATCTTGGCATCTCTGAATAGTTTAACTGAAGTTGGAATGCTCTCATTTCTTCTGCAAAGCTCATACTTGGACGTGTATGGGAGGCATCTTCAACACCACTCATTGTGTAACTGATTACATTGGCCCTTATTGTGAATTTCCTGATTTTCTTCTGGTATAAATTTACTCATAGTAACAATGCACAGAACTGCAAGTAAACTGCTGAGTTAATGGAAGTCTGTGCTGCTCACTGAAACAGGATCAATAATATGTATGTTCTGAACATTATATAGTATGGAGTGTTATAATAATGATGTGATTTCAGTATGACAAGATTTGTCACCTTTAAACCTAGGTAATTATTTTTCCTGATTAACAAGTTGAAAACTATTTTCTATTTAGACTTTTAAGAGTTATCTTATTACTCTTTCTTTGGTGGCAGTCTGTTTCACTGAAATGTATTAAAAGTTAAAATTAAATAAACCTGCATTAACTAAAAAAGAGGTTATCTGTGGAATAGCAAAGCTAGACAGAAAGGACATTCTTTATGCTCTGGTACAAGGTGAAGAACCCCCTGTGCTTAACTGACCTGGAAAGAGCTTATGCAATTTTCTATGGCAGTTAATTTTTTTTTTTCCTTTGAAAAGACTCCCTATTTTTAAGAGGGCAAACGATTCCTATTGATTACAGTATTATCTAAAGGTGAGGAAGAAGCTTGCCCTCCTGCTGCTGACTTCAGCTGAGAAGTCAATCATGACTGCTACAGCTGAATTGGGAGGAAAACTACAAAGCATTTTACTGACTGAAAAATGGAAACTGGAGGAAAAGGATTATGTCTTACTTGGGACCAGTAAGCAAGTAGAAGTGAATCTTTATTTAGGAAATGTCCTGTTTCCTAATATTTCATTACTTGGCACAATCTATTCAAATTCCAGCTTTCAGATACAATATGCTGCGTGTCAGTACATGCACTATTCGGAGACAGGGCCAGGTGTTGCAGAAAAAAAGAGTGCTACGAAAAACAAGCAACACATCTCAGTTGACCACAGACTTTCTGTGTGATTTACTATCTTTAAGCTTGTCACTTACTGGTCTCTAAACACTAGTCAATAAGCTTAATGACTGGTAAAAAATTAGATGAAACTGCTTAAGAAAAGGCAGGTCAAGCATGAACGCTGCTGGATGAGTTTGAGTCATTGCCAGCTATCCAGGTATTTGTTATCAGGTTGCAGCTTTCCTGAGCAGGAATGATGGCAGGAATAAGCCAAAAGCAAAACCAAAAGAGGTCAAAGAGCTATTTGAGAAATTAATTTAGTGCACTCATTTCACTTTCTAGGTTTTAATGAAACCTATGTTTCATTTGAATATTTCACAACTATCTGAAGGCAAAACACATTAAAAACTGTTAGTCTTTGAAGCACACTTTAAACAATAGAATCACAGGCCTGAAAAGGACCTCAAGAGGACATCTCTTCCATATCTCAGCTCTAAAACAAACTGAACTATGCTTATATCCATCTAACTGATGTTTGTTCTAAAAATCTCCAGAGATGGAGACTTTACAATCTCCCATGCCACTATCTTCCTGGTTCCCTCTATCCTTAGCACTGGAATTTGCTTCCTATCACCTAACTCTGCTGTAACTTATGCCAATTATTTTTCAGCCTCATCTACTCATTACAAAGACAACAAATTGTTCCTTTCCTTTGTGTGTCAGCTTTTCATGTATTTGGAGACTATTGTCATACCTTGTCCTTAATTATGTATTGAGAACCCTTAGGCTTCACAAGAAACATAATTGACCACTGTAAAGGCAGTGAGTTTATTTAACAGAATGTGTGATCAAGAAAACAAGAGTCTTAGTTAAGTGGCTACCCTAACTGATTAGCTGCTTCACAGATTAGCCTGCCAGTGTGTCCTTAGAAGGTCCAGAATCATAAACACTGCTTTGTAATTCTCTTCTTCCTCCAATATTAATGAATCTGAATTCTTTAGCCATTTTTTCTTTATTTATAAGGCCTACTGTTTGGGAAAGAGGCTGTGTTAACTATGAAACATTCCTCTGTTATGCAATATTTGTCACCATAGCTAAATATACCATAGCTATGTGTAGACCAGACTAATCTACTCACAGAATCTAAACGAAAATGAAAAAAGCGTACGTATTCATTTTCTCCCTTACATCCTACCTCACACTGACAGTCTCTGCATTACTTTCTCAATTAATTTTATTGCAAATCTGTTAAATATCTGTGTCTCTTCTGCCTAAGTCAGGAGCTTACGATAGTTAGTCTAAGGTTTAGGCCTGTAATCCCCCTTCTTACTGGCTGTTTGACCTTCTTGCAAGATGGTAAACTAAGCTGGCACATTTCAGTATCTCGTGTATTCATTTTCATAATGAAGTAGAAGGAGTTTCTCCCTGCCCTTTTCAAAAGTGTTTTGAAGTCACTACAGCACCTACTTTCTGTGTTTAAGAGAATGCTTTTGTGGTTTTATGACTGCTCCATAAAAATGCTATGGGCAAAATTATTTTTTATCTTGGATATCAAGTTTTCTACCAACCCTGACACACTCACAACCCTCCCCCAAGGTAATAGTACTGAGTAACGTGCCTTTGAACAGTCTTGAAAGGACCTTGTTGCTTGGACTTGCAAGACCAAGTGGACTTGGTGGTCTAGGCACCTTGCATAGTCCCTGTTCTTCACCCTCCAATAATGTCTTACAAAATATATAAATAGCACGCCAGGTGTCATATAAATACCTCAAACAAACTGATGATAGTACTATATTACTAAGCCGAAGAGTTTTGTGGCTATAGATATCCTTCTAACAGAATTTTACTAGCAAACATACCTTAAAAAGCTGTTTCAATTTTATAAAAAACATTTTATTTTTAATGAAACATTCAGAGGAAATGTTTCAGCCCATGAAGCTAAACAATCAATACTGGAAGCCCAACAAGGATTTAGTTGATTCCATTCAGCAAACATACTGCTAGCAATGACTGATGTACACATAGTATTAAAAAATGTGTTAAAGCTGCATGAAAGCCTTGTTGGGTCTCAGAGAGGCCAGTGAGGGTGACATTGAGGAGAAAGTCTGTTACTGATCACCTGATCAATGTGATGAAGTGAATAAAGTCTACTTGAAACATTCAAAGAAGTCTTTGGATCCTATGATGATGGTTTCTTATAGGAACTTTAACATCTGTTGGAAGGACACTGTGGTGAGAAGAAGCTATCCAGGAGGCTTCTGGATTGCATTTGAGGTAAAGTCATGATGCAGACAGTGGAAGGGCCAACAAGGTGATGACACCTTGCTTTCCAGCCTTCTAGTTTTTGGAGTCAAAACTTTCACACATACTTTCATGTAAACAAAGTAATGTTTTTCTGAATTCTTTATCTTGTTTACATTCCTTTCTGTAGAAAGGACAATTGATGGACACTTTCTAAGACCACTGAAATTGAAGAGGTTGAACCTCAGTCTTCCAATGTGGTCTCTTCTCTAGAAATCTATATAAACTGTGAGAAAATATTAAACTCCTTCTTTTCCTGCTTCTACTCCATGGTGGTCACTGCATCTCCCTCGTGACGGTATTGCGCCACAAGGTGACTCTGACATTCACCAGCCAGCAAAATCTCTTTGGGAATATGATAATCAATAGAAACCATGGCTGTAATGACTACAAAATAGTGGAGTTCAAAATCCTGAGGAGGCAGAAGAAGGCAAGCAGTGCAGTACAGAGCCTGCACTTTAGGAGGGCAGATTATCTGGGGAGTTGAAAGGAATGATTCCATGGGAGGCAGCTCTGACAAGCAAATGAGTTCAGGGAATCTAGCAAGTTTGTAAGGACATCACCTTTCAAGCCTATCAATGTTCATGCTGATAGTCAAGAAATCAAGTACATTTATCAATAGACCAACTCAAGACAGAGATCTACCAGAAAAGGCAGCATAAAGGAGATGGAAGCAAGGACAGGCTTCAAAGGAGAAATTTCTGAAACATTGCATTAGTATGTACTGATGGTGTCAGGGAAACCAAAGCTCAAATGGAATCAAGACTTGCCAGGACTTCAAGGCAACAAGAAGAGATTGTACATTACTAATAAAAGCTTGAAAAAGGAAAACATATGTACTGATTGCTGAATGAAAAGGGTGATTCAGCAACAGTGGCCACTGGTAAGGCTGAAGGGCTCAGGGCCTTGTTCTTTGAGGCCTGTGTGTTAATGAGAGAGAAGAGAGGCAATACTACCAGTGGATAAGGATGAAGTCAGAGACTACTTATGAGAACTCAACTCGTAAATGCTCATGGATCTGACAAGCTGTATCAAAGCTTTATAAAAGTTCCAAAAGGACAACCCAGAGAACTAAAGGCTGAGCAGCCTTACTTCAATCCCTGGAAAATACCCTGAGAAAATACTATTGGAACATATTTCTGGGAACCCGAAACAGAGGAACAATATAATGGACAATATTTTCAAGTTTTCAGATGAAACTCTTATGGAGTTGAAGGACTTGAAGGGCAAGCTGCCATTTGGAGAAACCTATGGGATGAATTGACAACATGTTCAGAGAACAAAAGCCCTTCAAGGGGAGATAGAAGGAAATAGATTTTCCAGTCTGTGACAGTTTTGAGGGGACCAACAGCCTTCTAATATCTAGCAGGAGGTTATGAAAAGGTTGTTGCAGGTTTTCCAGTGATGCATATCAGTAGAACTAGAAAAAATAGACATGAATGAGAAAAATAATGTTTCCAGTTGGGTATAACACATGAGGGCACCCAAAAAGTGAAGTAGGTTACTTAGAGAGGGTACAGAGACTCTTTGAGGTTTTCAAGACCAAATTGTGTAAATCTCTATGCAACTCTGTTTACTGCAGGCTTTTACCCTAAATCTTTCCTGAGGTTCCTTCCAACCTAAAGTATCTTATGTCTCTATTAAAAGAAAAAAACCCAAACTATTATTTCTGAAACAAGTGGAATAGTTTGTTTTGTGTACTCCTTTTCTTTTCATGTGAAAGAGTGCTTCATTGGTGCTGTTTTCCAAAAGAGCACCATTTTAACACATTGGAACACATCTAGATTGTAAGAATGGAAGTTAAAACTTCCCAGAATTGTTGATGGAGTATTTGACTATTATCTGTGGCTGTTTCTAAAAGAAACACTTTTAAACTTCTGCAATTTTGAGTTACAGATTTTATAGAACTACAATACAAATGTTTTATATATCCTAATTACATGAAGAACATGAAGAACATCATGCTACTTTTAGCAGTTTCAGGAACACTGGTTGAAGCTTTATTTATGAACATTCTGGATTGTATTCTGAATTGATATGTTATTATAGTGTTTTCTATGGTGCTATTTAATACTATTTGTTCTCAAGAACATATGACATATGACATATTTTGTCTTTTGGCCATTACCTAACACAATTTTTAATACTGTGTTATATCAGTCATTACTAAAAGTATGCTTGGTGAATGGAATCAGCCAAATCCTTGCTGGGTTTAGTGTCTTGATAGGTTAGCTTGATGGGCCAATAGCTATTTACACAGCTTCATTTCTTTTACAAACTCTATTTGCAAACACTATAGCAATGCTATTATTTCCTGTTATGGGCTTGTGAGTCAGAAGAGATTTTATTCTTATGTGGAATTTCTAGTACTATATGCATTCCCAATGTTTCTATTGTTTCTGCAAAATTCAGCTCACACTCCCTGGTTGAGACTAAGACTGGCTAAATATTTCCGTATTTCATATAAAGCACATTGTTGGCATCATTGATGGTCTTACAGCTGTATATATTCAATCTGTATATTTTAATCCCAACTTCCTGTAAGATGAGGTTTAAGAGTGTGAGGTGGTTGTTTGTATTCTTTCCCCTTTCTGAACACCATATTTATCTCTGACATGTAAAGAGGGAACTTGTATCATTTCATTCAACACCATAAACTGCATGGGAAGGTCTTTGTTCTGGCTCTGTGACTATAGCCCTGTCCATGAATATTCTCCTAGTCAACTAGCATTAGCTGCCTGACTGTGATTTCTCTGGAGATGAAGCATTTTGTGGTGTGACAAGTCTGTAGAAAAACTCAGTTTATCCCACTGAGATATTTTGGTGCTCCAAGGCACAGAGGGAAGCAAACATTTGTCTCTCATATGGTCTGTACCTTTTTTTTAACCTTGCTGACAAATACGTAAGACATTGGCCATTTGTCTTAGTTTTCCCTTTTTCTCCTGGCTCAACACTGCACTCATTCAGTGTTCCCTAACTTTGAACTCAGAAGGTCTTGTTGGCTATATACGTCAATAAATAAAACAGGGCTAAGGGCTGTTTTCTGGCTGTGAGGCTCAATTGCACACAATGGCTGCAGGCATACTACATAACACTTGGCCTTGAGTGTCACCTCAAGGGGATAAAGTGTCTGAAATAATGTGAGGGTCATATTGCAGCTTTTAACACAGGGGTTTCTACTATGAAACAGAGAGAATTTGCTCCATGCTGTGAATGTGGCAGGAGATAAGTGTCAAGGTCCCAAACCTTCAGAGACAGTTTCAGAGAAACCATAAAGGGTTTGGTATTGGGAGTGATTCCTGACAAATGCTATCCCCATGCCTGGGCATTGCCTGGCAGGGTGCTAGTTAACACCAGGCAAACTGAGGAGAATAAAATCTGTTAGCAGTCAAGCAGTGTGATAACCAGTGGTCCAGTGCTGGAATTCAAGCTCTGTTTACATAGCATTATGGTTATACAGGCTTAATGCAAATGCATGCTCAGACATTGTGTCTCTGCGTTTGTACTGGTACATGCACACTGAAGCCTTTTGTGTAGCCTCTGCCTCTCCTTGTTGCTTGCTGTGCTTGGTACTTCTCAAGGATGTACCATCACCTTTTCTGTACAGATTTCAATGAGATGCTGTCCGAATCTTGTTCCAAGAAGTTCTCAAATACTGTGACATATTTTTAGGCAGTGTAAACTTCAGTGGACCGGAGAGGGAAAGGATGGATACTGTTTCCTAGATTAAAAAAAAAAAAAAAAAATAAAAAAAATAAAAAAAATTTAACCACAATTACGTAGCTGTTAACTTAAAAAATGTTGGGGTTTCGTTTCATGTGTAAACAATGTACATAGATTTATATGTTGGATTAGAGTACTTTGCAGAAGGAAATTAATGTCAGTTACTACAGATTTAATTAGGAGTGGAGAAAGTGATGTCCTACACTAAAAGCAGACCACAGAGCTATGAAAAATTTCTGGAGGTTGTTAGGTTTTAAGCTCATTCTGTGGAAGCCTTTCTGTTATCAGCTCTAAGCTTCTTTAATACAACAACAATGACCAACTGTATAGTAGTGAAGGAGCAGACATTCCCTGATGCCATAGCACTTTTGCAAATGTTACTCTAAGGTGGGTAAATAGTATTCCTGGCACACTAGAATGGATATAGTTAGTGATACAGATTAAACAGCTATAAGCACATGAACTTAACATGCAATTGGGACAGAAATCCTTTATGTCAGCCATTTGCAGGCTCCATCAACCAAAACTACCAGCAGATTGGCTGTAGAAGTTGAAGGGCAAAGGCTCTGGTTATGAGGAGGAACAAAAGTAAGCATTGTACTGATGATACTGGGTGATAGTAGATCTCAAAAACAATGCAACAAAAGTGGTTCTGGGTGGTCATACTCACATTTGAGGAAAACCAGAGGAAATATTTCAGGCATTAGTGAATAGTGGAATTAAATATTTGTTATGTTTTTCCAAATAGAAGAATAAGCATGTCTTGGACCTCCTGCTGCTGAAAATCAACAGTGAGTGAATACAGTGAACACTCTTCTGGAGCTCATTGATCTTGGGAACAGAAGTCCTAAGGCAAATCCCAAGCAACTTGTGTAGATTTGCTGTTTATGGAAAGAAGTAAAACAGAGTAGAAGAAAACTAGTGCATGCATTTGAGTTAGAAGAGCTAGATACACTGTATCTAGATACACTAGGAGAACTAGATACACTAGAACTTCCCTGACATGGCCTGCTTTGTAGTGTTTTACTTCTTATAGTGCAACTGCCTCTATTCCTGATTTTTTTTATCCAGGGTTTATATTTCCAGATTGTATGTTCCTCTGAAGAAGGAATCTGTTACTAATATTGAACCTAGACACTAACAAGGGCTAGCCCTTTCAGGGATTTCTTGAAATCTAATAATTCAAATTTGTGCATTCATTTTTGGGAAATAGGGAAGCTAAGAGCTTATATGCCAAAAAGAAATCTATTTTAATTTTGTACTCCTGCTACTACCCGGGAAGAGAGATACCCCAAGAAACAATCCCCAGTCAAATTTTATAGAAATTTTCTCGAAGCCTAGGGAACTAGGCTAAGCTTTTGGGCTTCTCTGACTCTGCTGCTTCACTCGTCACTAATTGTAATACATGCCACTAGTCTGGGAGGTAAGAAGCAGACAACTGAGAGCTTAAAACAAAGAGAAGTAGTGCTTTTACATAATTTTTTTCGCACCTATAAAATTTCCTTTGATTTTATTTAATTTAGTAAACCTGGCAAGCTGCTGCCAGGTGGATCTCATACTCAAGTCTGTCTCGAGATTTCATTATCCTTTTTATTTCTAGCATCATTATTCAGACATCTCTGTTTTCTCTAGCTAATTAGCCCACTGCTTAAGAGGTGCACATTTCTCAACATATGGTACACAGTTGCACTGCATGTGTGCTGTATTTTCATTTTCTAGTTTGAATCTTATATTTCTGATACAGTATGTCAGAAATATCAGATGCCTATCTTATAGAACAGCACTTACAGCTTCACATTAAAATGTACCCTAATTATACTTTAAAAATCCTTACATCCCCCCGTCTTCAATTAAGACATCACAGCCATTATAGTACTGTGACAACAGATTGTGATTTAAAGATGATAGTATTTGGAGGTCAGAATTTAGCAGGAAATAAAAGTCACAGGAATTAAGTGTTTAAAATATTTAAGATTTTAAAAATGTACCTTTCCAAATCAGTGGAGAAAACTTAAACCCCATACAAAAATCCTCCACATGGTGTGGTACTGTCTCTTTGAGACACTGGCATTGCATGCAGCTGTTATAAATCTTCTTCCTGTGTAAGACTGCAGAGGGAGGACCTGACTGGCAACACAAAGGAAGGAGCAGGTCTGTTCGCCTGTCTGGGAGAGACAGAGGGAGAGGAGCGGGTGGAGGGAGCGAGGCACGCACACACGCACACACACACACACACACACACGCAGCTGAATACAGAAAGATTCACTCCTTCTCCACAGCCCACAGACCATCTATGCCTAAGTGATTCTGGTCCACCATTTGCATGATATATTAGCCTTTCAAGCTGTCTTGTGGTATTATCTAAGAGACCGTAGCTTTTGCTTTTAGCTAAGCTAATCTGCAATTGCTTTTATCTCCAGCAGGTCTCCATTTCTAACTAATATTAACCTTATTGCAAGGAAAACAATATACTTAGAGTTGTGTACATGCTGAAAATACACCAGGACACTCTAAGGGCTGAATTAAACAGCTACAGTTACATAAAATTAAATTTCTGTGTTGTTTACTGTACTGGCAAAAATACATTTTTTCTGCTTTTTTAAAAAATAAAATGAAACAATGAAACTCAGCATTTCAGCTATATACAATATCTCTGTGAAATTATTAAAAAAAAAAAAGTATTAATTCCTGGAATAAGCGTGTTCATATGGGTTGATACACTCATATAACCATGTCAGCTTCACTGTGCTGGTGTAACTGATAATATGTGCTGTACTTACAGCAGGTCCCTTGAGCTGCAGAGATGCAGATGTAACCTTAAATTCTTTCTAAAGCAAATCCTGCAGATGCTTTCTACCTCCCTCAAAAAAGCCTTCAACTGCCTCTATAGGATTAGCTTTCTTCTGTACCTACCCCCTCCATACCACGTCGAGCCTGAATTGCTGTCAGTCATCTAGTTACTTCCCAGCTCCTCCAGACATCCCCTCCAGCCAACACACATATCCCTGCAAGCTCCTGCCTGAATCATGAACTGACAGCTGCAAGGCAGGTAGCATGAGGATCATATCCAACAGATGAACGAACATTTTCAGCAGAAGAAGAGCACCTATCTACTAACACACCATTTCCCTAACAAAAAGGAAAATAACATCGTGGTTTTTTCCTTCTTGTATAGCTAGGTTTTTTTTATCATGCACTGAATACAACAGAATTATAAGATTTCGAATAGTTTTGTGACAGCAAGTGTAACCACAGAATATATAAATATCTGTGAGATGTACAGTGATTTCTAACATCTGGGTCAGACATGAATGCTTCTTTGTTCTTATATCAAAGATACAGCATGACAGCAGAATTTTATTTAACATAACGACTATACTGCACGGTAAGGGTAAGAATTACACCAAAATGGCTGCAAACATTTTCCAGCCTGTGGGTAGAGAGCAGAGCACCTAAAGAGCTGGACTACTTTTCAGTAGTAGTCAGAGGCTGTGACTGTTATTGATTTAGTGCTCGGCTCATTTAAAATGCAAGCCTTATTTAGATGCTTAATATAGATTTAGGCGTCTGACTGTAAACACTTGATTAAAAATATTGGCCTAGGTTTACAAATAAAGGTCAAAGGAAACATATTACTGAGCACTGGAAAGCAAGAGTAAGACAAGGAATAAAGACAAAAGGAATTCCAAGTATTTGCGGAGGACAAAAGAAGGAAGGCACTTTGATGCTATTTATTATTTTTATTATTAGTTAATTTCAATTTCATTTATTGAAGTTATATAACTCTTATACAGCTATTGCTACTCTCCCACTTGTTTTTTATTATATCTTACTGTTCTTTGCACCTATTCAGCCTGAATGAGAGCAGAAAAGTCTGTGTAGAATTCCTGAGAGACAGCCTGTTCACATGAAACTTTCATCCAAATTTTAGTAGATACCAAAGGGTGAACCTTTAATTGGGCAAGGAAGAAACTTATGGATATCTAGCTAAAGCTGTACATTTTCAGATGTTTGCCTATCATAATGATGTCCTGCTGCCACACTTTCTACTTTTTAGCCGTCCAGCATGAAAATAATAAAACAGAGCCACTAGCAACCACCAAAAGAACAAATGCTTTTATTTATTATTCACCTGGATGTAGGATTTCAGTCAGACTTCTAAAGCATGTATGTGTAAATGCTGTCTGTGTGGCAGTTATTCAAGCTTCCTTTGAATTCTGTCCATCCATTTAGTCATCCCTGCCAAGTCAGTCTCTATTACCTGTACCTACTAAGATGTGTTCTAATGGTGAAAGTAACAGGTTGACTTAATAAAAATGCTGGCAGTGACACCAAGGAATGCTGGGACTTTACTAATCTGAAAAATAATGACCTGAGGGGAGCATTGTTCTTCTTTCTCATGGGTCCCTGCTAGAAACAGCCAAATAATTATAAAAAGGAACCAACTCAATAAACACAGTTGGAAGTACCTTCGATGTTATTATATAAAAATGCATTATAGATATTTTTCAGCTTTGATTTTTTGGATATAAATTTGCTAAAACTTTTCATGCTGTTTGGTTTTGGATTTTTTTTTTATTTTTTTTTAATTTTTTATCACTACTTTAATTTGTTTTACCAAAGATTTTTTAAAAGCTCAGGCAAACATTAAAGCAACCCCCACCTGAATCGAACAGTCCAAATACTGTATGAGTCATATTTATGAAGCACTTTTAGTTGCACCAAAAAAAAGCGCTCAGATACACTTTTCTATTTGATTCCATACATATGGACATTTTCAGGGTACATTTATCTCCTGTACACTAGGGACAATGTATTTTAAGCAAAGGCCAGATTTATGTGGCTTCTAGAGTCAGTGGAGGCCACAGTTCCAGTTGTGTGTCTATGGCTGTGCTCACGGGGATTAGGGAAAATGTGGATGCCAGAGTGAAAGAGCAGTTGGGTAAGGTGTAATACTGTGTAAACACATGGCATTTGTATAATATTCCAGTAGTATTTTTCACAACCCTGATTTCCAATAGAAGTGATTCATGAAATGTTCCCCAAACTGATACATCTTCTTGACATTGACTGAAATCTGTTTTCCTAACAGCACATGTCCACAGAACCATTTGTCTTGTTCTCAAAAGAGCACTGTGCCTATGGTGCAAAAAATGTTGCACCATAAAAAAGCAAGTTCACTGTTCAGTGAAATGGCATATGTGCCAGATATACAGAGGACAGAGGGATGGACATGAAGGATTTTGCCCTCTTAAGCCCATCATAGTGAAGAAAAAAGAATAGAGGTGCTCTTCCATCTTGACTATACATTTGGTTGACAGTTTCTCTTCTTTCTCATGGCATCATATCTGTCATAGATATAAGTAGCCTCAGCTAAGTCAGTCAAAACAGAAAACATCATGCCATCCCAATAAAATAGACCTGCAATAAAGCACTGATAAAAGAAAAATAAGTAATACATGTACATAAATAAGTAGTTCTCCTAAGATCTGGCTTTTTTACATAAAGGTGAATTTTAATCCAGTGGCCAATTCCCTTAGAACTCTTTGTCACAGCCTCCAGCATCTCTTTGGAAAAGTTTTCACTAGAAAAGTAGGTTAAAGAAAAAAAACAGAGCCACATTAATTATCAGACTGAAAATCAGTGTCAACAGGAACAATTTGAGTTTACTACCAAGATGAGAGTTGATTGTGATTAACCCCATAGTTTCTGTAGAGTTTAATCTCAACTCTTTCACGTTATGTATGTATTTTTGCCATTATACTGATTACACAATTATGATAATACTGTGTTAGTTGAAAGGAGAACTCACAATTCTATTCTAACATGACAAAATATTTTAGCAAATTGAGACACTGGAAACTGAGGCTGGCCTGCCACATGTTCAGAGGGAAATCTGTGTGCTCAAACAGTAGTTAACACTGTATTTATTGGGTTGGCTCCTTTTAATAATTACGTGTCTGATCCTAGTAGGGACCTGTGAAAAGGACAAAGCTCCCCTAAGGAAATTATTTTTCTATTTTAATAAAGTCATAGAATCACGGAATCAAAGAATGGTTAGGTTTGAAAGCAACCTTAAAGATCATCTAGTTCCAACTTCCTGCCACAGGCAGGAACACCTCCCACTAGATGAGGTTGCTCTGAGCCCCATCCAACCTGGCTTTCAACACCTCCAGGAACGGAGGATCCACAGCCTTTCTGGGCAACCTGTTCCAGTGCTTCACCACCCAAGAATTTCCCAGTGTCACTGGGAACTTTGTTTTTTGTGTCAGCCTGTTCATGCCATAAGTTTTAGCTTTCATGTTTTTCAGATTCTGTGCTGCCTAGGGGTGTAGTTCTGAGCCTCATATTAAGTACTGGTAAGCTCTCTTCACAGAGTAGGTAGACAAAACAAATCCTCATTCTGCTGAAGACCAAGGAAAATTTCCAGGCCCAAAACATAAACAAGCATAAACAATGGTGGACTGGAGGGAGGAACAAGAAGGATAGGACCTCACAACCTGAAGCTGTAATTGGACAATTAAATCCCAATATGCAAATAGACTAAAACTTATAAAAATGTAAGACTTCGTGACCATTTTGTGACCATTCTTAGTCCACCTTGGGTGTAGCCCTGGTCAGGCCCTGTCCTGCCCAAGGTGTACCCTAAAGGCCTTTCAATAAATACCTACTTTATTCACTAGCTCTGTCCAGTCTCTGTTGCCTTCCCAAGGCATCACTGTTACTATTAAAATACATCTTAGTAGGTATGGGCAATAAAGACTGACTTGGAAGAGAGACTATATGAGTGGATGGAACTCAAAGGAAGCTTGAATAAATACCACACAGACAGCACTTACACATACATGCTTTAGAATCTGACTGAAATCCTATTTCTGATGGTCAGAAGAAGCTCTGGTTCAAAGTAAAAGGTTGAATATGGCACTTTGTCATGGTATGTCACTACGGGTAGTACTTTAGGAGCCAAGGTCTTCAGATTCAGAAACAAAAGTAATTTAGATTCAGATTCATCATTCCTTTTTCTTTTGCGTGAAGACATCCTAAAAAACTATGCATGTTCCATGGTGTCGCAACTACTTTCATGATGGTAGCTCAGAAAAAATACCAGGAAAGTTTCTTAATTCATGAAATTGTTTTTGTAATGGGCATGATCCCTTTACTGATTATGTTGATGAGACACTGATGTGGGCAAGGCCCAGAGTGACACAGAGAGGCTCCTGAGAGACCTAAAATGATAAAATATTTTCATGGTGTGCTTTGTTTGATGTACAAAGTGGGTGTGATTTCTCCACAAAATCTCTTAAAACTTTCACAGAACACATTTCTTATCATGGCAACATGATGCCAAAAAGGCTATGGAAGAAGATGGCCCCAACATATTAATAATCTCAATAAATATAATACAAATTAAAGATACTTTTGATCTCTTAACTTCTAATAGCATAGAGAAAAATCTTCCTGTGTCATGCAGGGCAGGAATTGAGGTGGGGCGACGTAGAGGAATTGGCAATGATAGAGTAAAATTGGAGAAGAAAGAAGAATTGGAGCATTGGAAAAGAAGGAAGGCAGGGTGGAGGAAGGTGATGTTTTAGATTGTTGGTGTTTCTCATTGTTCACATCTATGCTAATTGGCAATAAATTAAAATAATTTTCCTTTAGTCAAATCTGTTTTACCCACAGTGATAATTGCTAAGTGATGTCCTCGTCTTTATCTCAACTCATGAGCTCTTTCATCATATTTTCTCACTGTCTTGCTGAGGAAAGGAGTGAAAAAGCAGCTAGGTGCGTGTCTGGCAGCCAGCTGTTCAAGCCACCACGAGTACATTGAGAGGTTAAGTGGAATATGCATCTATATTGATATATAATATTAAATTGCCTGCCTTTAGTGAGCAACACAGATTGGAGAAGTATTGTGTGTAGATGTTTAGTAGGATTCAGATAAGATTCCATTAGTTCCATAAAAATCTTTGCTGATTTAAGATTTTTTGTAGTTAAAAAAAAGTTATTCCTTCTTGATCTTCTTTCCTCAGCATTCTCCAAGACTTATTTTTGTAATGCACTATCCAACTCACATGTTAGAGCCTCTGCAAAACACTGCCTGTGGGAAACTCTTGTAAAGAACAGTAATAGTGGAAAGTACAATCAAAATCAAGGAAGATTTTTTGAATTATAGCTGTTGATAAAAAATAAAAAAGAATATTTGGGTTAATCAATAGCAAAACATGAAGAATCTTTGCCTTTTTTTCTTGTAAAAAGAGACCTGAATAAAGAGTTCATTAATTCATAGAAAAGAGTGGAAATATTGGACAAATCAGAGAAGCAAACGTGGTATTCCTCTTCAGTGAAATAAAAAGTGACACACTGCCATACTGCAAGAGTAGTTTCCCAGTAAAATACCTGACAATATATTTCAGAAAAACAACAAAACAAAAAGCCCCATAAATTACAGGATGAAAAATTAAAAACAAATCATGCCATAATATCTTTGACCCTGAAACTCAAAGTAAATACATCAAGAACCTACTCTTGCCAATTTGCAGGAAATAGCTGTCATTTATTTCTATCCCACTCTTGCTCCTAAGGTCTTTTGTCTAGGACCTTAATTTCAAAGAGGCTGTAACATATCTCCAGCCTGATTGGAGCAAATTGAATCCACCTGACACTATCATCCAGGAATAATAATATTGCCCTTTCACAGAGATGTGAAGCTCCTAAGATCAGAATAATTCACAGATTCAAGTTCTTACAGTCAGTTGCTCCACTGGAATAAACTGTCATGGCTCTATAATGGGCAATAAAGCTGTCACTATTTACACTCTCTGAGATTTTTTTCCCTCTTATCTGCCATATCTGGCCTCTGGCTACAGCTTTCAACAGAATTGCCAAATCGGTAACAGCTGATGTACACATACATAACCTGCATATTTAACAAGTTCTATTACATATACTCCATCTATTACTGTATTACAAAGGAATCCTCATCACAAACTTAAATTTATCAAAGTACTGTAGCAGAAAATCCAAATGTAATGAGACCATGTTAGTGATATTCTCTTATTAATTCTTTTATTCTGAATTCAAATCATCTTGGATAGAAATGTCATCACATGAATAAAAACTATCCTAACGATCTTCTGTGTGTAAAAAATAACAATATATATGTGCATATGACACCTTTTGCACAAAGTTGCATCGGTTTAGGGTAGCTAAGGGCACTTTAGGAGTGAAAATACACTTACTTCAAACCAAATTCAGAACTGCTCACTTTTTGCTAAAAAAAAAAAAAAAAAAAAAAAAAAAGGTGTTCAAAACAGTGGGAAAGGGAAGGCAAAACAGAGCCAAAAAGTGATGAGAAATTTGAGGATGATCCTTTACATTGTCTTAATGAGCTCCACAGATTTTACCTACCATTAAATATTTTTCTCAGTGCTTAGATACCACCCATGTATAAAACACCATGTTCAGATGGTGTTTTTAACATGCAAAGGAAATCATGACAGGTTCCTTTGGCGGAAAGTTGAGCAAGGGAAATCCAAATAAATTTCAAAAGGAATATGAATAACATTTGCAAAGATACTAAGGCAAATGTTGAATTCCCCATCTCTTCATGTCCCAAATCACCAGTCTTTAGAAGAAATACAATCAAATTTAGAAGCAAGCTGCTGGGATTCAGGTAGGGTAGCAGGTGTGCCACAGCACCTCCTGTGTGTGCAGGAGGTCTGACTCTTTGGTCTTTGTACCTGATATTCAGATACAAAAACTTGTCAGCAGATTTAGTTCCTGAGAGTAGTCCCCTTATAACCAGAAGATTATTTTATGAAAGTGTTATTCATAATACCAGAACTAAAATTTGCAGATACTGTTAAAAGGAGAAAAGTTAGTAGCAAGATACAAGATTAAGGGAAGGAAAAGGGAAAAAAATAAAAAGCCCAGCTGCAAATCAAACTCAAGTAGATATGAAGAGTCCAAAGTAATTTTCATAGAAATTGTATCAAAAACCAAAATGAAATTTCAATTAGAAAATGGAAGAGCTTTATTTACTGTTCTTTTGCTAAAAGTCAATGCTTGTCATTTCCCACAGTAAAGTGTATGAGTATATATCACAAATGTAAACTTTTGAAAATAGGAAAGTATATACTAAAATGAAAATACTACTTTCCAAGTGGATGTCTTTATCAAATTGAGCAACTGTAGTTAGAAAACATTATTACCGAATGAAATACAAGGACAGTCACAGATGATAAATTTTATAAACACAATGATAAGAGAGGTTCCAGCCTACATATGTAGTATCATATCCAGAAGCTGATTCTCTCTTTGTTTAAGTGGAATCACTGAGGTGAATTCTGAGGCAACGAGGATCAAGAAATGTCAGAAATCTATGAAGTGTTTATAGAACACCAGTCAAGGCAGTGGAGAAACTAAAGTGTAAGACAATAAATATGAAAAGAATTAGACTACTGTGTCCTAAAAAATGCAGTGACCTAGAAAAATGTTCCTAATCTTAACATGAACAATTAGTAAATATTGTAATTTTACTATCAGTTTTATAAGTTGAAACTGTGTAGACAGTCACATTATTGATGACATACATTATTTCTCTCATGGCACTTAAGGCAATGGGAATGAAACTGGGAGAAATTTCTTTTTCCAGTATTCTCAATATTTTTTCTTTTGCCACATTCTATCAAAATGATCCTTCTGTGTTTTCTCTGTGTCCCACTCTCATGTTGTTCAGGCTCTCTGTATACCTTTGTGAAACCAAGCCAAAAAGGATAACTCCCTGTCTTTGCAATGAATGTCAATACAGCATGACATAGATATGCTTCTGATCAAACTTGTGTTTGGTTTATTTTGCTGCAATATCTTACTACAAAACCCACCATAACTATTTCTCACATTTATCCTTGGGAAAAGCTTTTGCCAGCTTTCTTCAACAGCTTCAATCAATCACTGACAGAGGGGTATGAGCTAAAAATCCCAAGATTTTGAAGAGAAGACAGGAAGTAGGAAGGAGGAATTTTTAATACAATCTACAAATATACAATGAAAAGCGGAGTCTAAATTAAGTGTTAAAAAGAGAGCAAATATCAGAAAACACTTTTCTTTTACACCCTAAAATATGAACTTTTTAAGGTGGTTTTAAAAGCTGTTAAAATGAGGATGAGAAAAAGTAATAGAAATGAGAGTGCATCAATGAACAGAGGGAGCCAATTATTTCAAACTATTTATTGTTAAAATCTGTTTCCTGTTTTTTATGTTTTATGATTGCAAGGTCACAGTCCTATAATCTCAGTCTGAGTACTAGTTTTGAACTACTGAACAGTGGCTATGCTTATTTGAATTGAAGAAAGAAACAAAAGTTTTATTCCTCTCTTTCACAGTGTTTCCTTCTTATTTTTGTTCTTAGAAACTGGTACTTTATTGAACCTTCCCAATATTTCTGAATGCCACCAGGTATGCTTTTCTATCTGAGATTTCCCAAAACTATGCCATGATTTTGTATAATTTTACACTTTTTATTACTTTTGTTCATTTTGGAGGGTGGATTCACTCTTGAACAATTTTTTCCTGCTCTGATTTTCTTTATTATATTTTAACAACCCTACAGTTTCTCTGCTGTGAGTATTTCTAACATTTTCTATGCAACTTCCTCCCCATTTTCCCTGAAATTTGCAAACACTTTTTAAAAATGTGAAAATATAAAGATGAATTTTTCATTTTATCTGCTAAAAATATTCAGAAAGCCATATCCTTCAACTGTTCTAGCATTCTAGCTTCATGGTCATCTTGAACTTAGAAAATTATTATTTACTTTCCTAGTACATGTGTTTTCTTTTTCTGTTTTATCTTTCTCAATATTTATATTGCATGCATTAGTTTCTTGTCCTACTATCACTTTAAATGTTCCACGTCTAATAGGACAGTTAAGACAAGAGCTAATGGGCAGAAACTGATGCACAGGAAGTTCTACCTGAAAATGAGGAAGAACTTTACTGTGCAGGTGACCCAGTGGTGGAACAGATTGCCCAGAGAGGTTATGGAGTCTCCCTCACTGGAAATTATTTTAAGAACCATCTGGATGCAATCCTGTGCAGTTTGCTTTGGGATGACCCTGCTTGAGAAGGGAGTTTGGACCAGATGACCCACTATGGTCCTTTCCAACTTTACCCATTCTGTGATTCTTTGACAGGACACTCACCATACTGAAAAGAACAAAAAATTGCTATGCTTACCTTCTTCCAGATACAGTTCAGTCCATAGTATACTTAACATATATTGTAATCTTTCAGAACTTCCAAACAGCCACAGTAAGACAATAAAAAAAATGTATGATTTGAAGTAATTCTTAAGAGAAAATAAGTATTCCAGATGTATGATCCAAAGAAGCTACAATCCATACAGAACCACATAAACTAATGTGATTGGAAAAAGGGAACAGAAATAATTTTAATTGTGATAAACCCCCAAATATTTGCATTTGAATGATTCTAGCTCCTTATTCAATCTTTATGCTCCCATTGTTTCTATTAATTCTAGATTCTCCTCTCTTATAATCTGCTATAGTCTCATGTCTTCATTGGTACATTTCTGAAGATGTATTCTGGCCTGAGAATGTAGTTCATAAAGGACTATACATTCCCCATTAGAAATTATTTTCTTCACCCTCTTCTCATAAATAGCTAAATAGTTAAGTTATAATTTTTGGAAAAATATTTGCTTCAGTAGAAGGAAACTTTTAGCTTCTGAAAAATCAAATTTTCCATAAAAGCCATTATGGACAAAACAATTTAAGATAATGTTGATGTTGATTTGTTGCAGGCAACGAATATGAAAATAAAAATATTACAATACTTATTATTATTGTTGTTGCTGCTGATGTTACTATTATGAAAACTCAGTAAAAAATATTCAACTAATCCAAAAAGCAATGAGTAGCTAACTTTAGTTAGCCCCTGAAATTATGTTGATTCAGACTTCATTAAAGTAATAAGATTTTTTTCAGAAAGTATATGCAAAATATATTAAGAAAGAAGTTGAACCATCTGATACACTATGCTTACTTTATCAATAGGGATTAACTACTGAAAGAAAATATGACTAGAGGTTGAGATGGAAAGGTTAGTTTTGTTTAGGTAATTTAATGATTAAAAACCCCCCTTTTTTAGATTATTTTTTTTTTTAGAATTTTTGCTTTGACAAAAATAAAGTTAATTAACAAATTAAAATTTCTGTGAAGGGAAACTACTCACACTTCAACTTCCAATACTCCTGTGACAGAGGCATAGACCTGTTATATCCATGTCTTCATTGTAGACCTTCAGAATATTAGATGCAGGATGAAGTCCTGACCCTACTGAAGACCAAGGCTCTCACTCCTAGTAGCAGAGGAAGGATTTCACTCCCTCCTGAAATATGGGATCTACTCCAGACCACACAATGAAGTATTGACAGAAGGAAGATTTTTGTACACAGACAGATATACATAAGGAGAGATCATGTTGAAAACAGAGAAAGATACAGGAGTAGAATATTTTTCTCCCCAAAATTCAGTATTCGATTGAGTGTTTTGATGATAGCATTATGGTTCCTTTATGCAGGAGTCATACAAATCTGGTTACATAGAGGCTAGATCAGCAGCTAAAACTTCATGTCAACAATAGAAGATAACAACATACACAGTGGAGTTTCCTTCTCAGTGTCACATGAGAAGGAAATGCAAAAACATGTAAAAACATGACAAGAAGATTACTTTTGGCTATGTTTTCTCTACATTTGTAGGAACCATGTCCTTTCTTTCTTCATTTGCCTGTTACTGATTATACATCTGTAACAGCATTACTTTTAAAAGTGAAAATGTTTTTTATGACTGGAAAAGTCAATCTCAGCATGAGAGAAACACTGTTTACAACACTGAGGGCTTGCTTGTTCCCCATACTGCAGCAGGGCAAAAAAAATAGGCAGCAGCTCTTTTATGTCTACTTTTGCATTATGTAGTATGAAGCTGCAAGCTTCCTTTTGCTCTTACAGGGATTCAAGGTGCCTATTTTAGCTTCTACATTTCTTACCTTGAATGGTGGTTACATCAACTACTGCCATTAATGGACTTGTAAACACATTTCTGTTCATGGTGTACTGTATGGAGAATGTGTCTACTGGAATCTGCAGCAGTCAGCTGTATATTAGCAACTTCAAACATTTTTTATTTATTCACTGATTATAGCTGAACCATGAAAAAAAATGCAATATTGCCTTTACATAGGACTTTATATCTAGTGGTCAACTAGTCCACATAGTAAGGCTGGTGATAAAAGTATAGACAGAACAATTTAGAAACTAATATCCTATACAAATATTTTTTATGCTTGAGAACAGGTTTGAATCCTATGAAGAGCATGCCTTCAGGAAAAGGCTACTGCCCTAGCACAGCCTGTTATCTCCAGCTGCACCTCAGAATGAGGATGCAAACTGGAATTAATTTTGAGGAAATTAATGTTTTCCCCACTGTGTAGACAATAGGGGCATTTGAGATTTGGAATTGCAGCTTTCTTTGAAGGTTTGAGGGTGAAAATATGGAGTGAATGAAGGAGAGAGAGCTGTAGTTTTTCCTCATTCAAGTAACAGTTTTATTATTCAAAACCTACATTTTCAATCTGGATTTAAGAAAAAAAACCCAGAAACCACCGAACATATATATTCCTGAATATGGAAGAGAAATGTAAATATTCATATTTACAGATTTGGTCTAAGCAAAATAAAGAATACTTCAAGCATATCCTATGCCACTCATTATTATTAGCACGGCTGGAGTGTGGAATAGCTTACTGTTCATGCAATAATATGGTAGAAATATGACTGGTCGGTTTGCTTCTCAGACCACACTTATGCAGTGCCCCTGACAATTCCTAATTACAGCACCCTGAGGGACGTCCACATGTGCATCTATTTATGAGTATAGTGAGTGGCACACATGCTTTCAGCTAGTGAACTTGACTCCATACCAGCTCAAGAGGAAGAAGAGGACTTGGCTGTGGTCCTGTCACTGTCACATGAGGGTACTGCAGAAGGCAGCACTTGGTCTGTGGAGGTACATGTACGCGACTCTGCCTCTTTTCTCTGTGTGACTGCACATGTCTCCAAAACACATGCTCAGCCTCCCGGCTGAACTTGCAAATGGGAAAGAAGTAGATGTCCCTCAGCTTGGGATGGAGACTCCCGAGTCTCTAGGATGGGATCCAGTGGCTGGATAGAGGAACCCTTGGCTCTGCAGCTAAGGAAGGCAGCATCTGTTTGTAATATCCTTAACAAGAGGTAGGTGTGAAGAGATATTTTTGTGTTGTTTTCTTTTGTGATAGTTGCTCCTCGTCCAACATGCAGGACATGAATGAACACCTAAAAGCTAAACAAGTTTTGTGATTGGAGCTTAAGATCTAGGGCTCTGAGGCTCACAGTGACATGCATAGCTTCTCAGACATAGACACATATAAAAAATACTGAATCATGAGTCATATTTCACATATACTTTCACTTGTCCTAGCTAGAACACTATTTATCTATAACTCATGGATGCTTTCCTTCAATCATGAAGTATTTGGAGTGTGTGATCTAAAAGTCGTTAAAAGATGTGGATGACATGGTCTGGCTGTATGCAGCTTCCACAGAGCTGCAAGAGGAAATACCAGACGAAAAACCATACAGTGCAACAACACAGCCTCAAGAAGCAGGTGGCGAAAAGCTAAGGAGGATGACTTAATTTACTCTTTCTCTTATGTGATTTATTTTTGAGACATATCTTCATTATGTAATTCATTTAGTTGTAAGCTGTACATATAAAGTCTGCTGATTCTAAATTTAAATTTCAGTGATATCTGCAGAGCAAATGAATTCTGAAGAAAATAAAAGAATATGCAAGAAATTCTAGTGCATATTGCAGTTACTGGCTCATACAAATAGAAACACCTCTTTTAGGCCAAAAAGGACCCAAGAAAATGAAAATACTTGAGCATGTGCTTAATACCACACCTCATCCAGGCTGCTTTATTAAGCAGCTTGAAAACTCTGTCAGGTCAGTATAGTTTTCAATGGTTTAGTTCAATTCTTCCTCTCACAAAAGTAAATATAAAGACAATTCTTAACCTTTACTTCCACTGAAAGTTATGTAAAAGTAAATTTTTGGCAGGTATTTAACTCTGCTTCCCAGTCAAATCTGAAGATAGGATTTTAAAATATAATACAACCTAACACAAATGGAATTACTTGGACCATTTTTACTGATGAATATTACCTTCACTGAAGGAGCTAAAGTTTAAAGAGATGAGAAATGGTTGTGAGTGTACATAAAACAGTACAGCAGATTTGTTTCTGTTGGACAGGTGAGTATAACTGGAGAAAATAACAGCCACTTTGTCACTGGTACTGACTCATTACATACTTAGCATTATATTTGAATTCCACTTACAAAGTATAAAAAGAATACTTCACTAAAAACCTGCAGATAGAGTCTTGCAAACTTAAAATTATAAATTTATTTTTAAATTGGTATTAGGCTAACTGGGGATTTCTACTGTTGCAGAACACGTGCAGTTATGGTCCAACAGCTTTGCTATTATCCATGCAGTCAGATTACTGAAGTGTTATTCTGTTTTGGGTTGACTTTATTTCTACACAGGTATTTTAGAACGGGTTGTTGTTCCTTCCTTTATCCTGCAGTGAAACCCAGCATCTAAATTTAGCTAGTGATAAAAGGAGGAGAAAGGCACATAAATGTTGAAGTTAACATCCACAGTACAAACTCAATTGACACGTCATGTGCATTGATCAACCTAGGTTCAACTTGTAAATGCACTTCTGCCTGATTAGTGGGTGCTTAAATTAGAGGCTGCACATGATTTCAGAGTTGGAAGATCCAGCAAAAAGAAATGACAAGTGGTTTGTACCAGAAATGTTTATCTTGCAAAGCAGGCATGAGGCACGCAATGCCTAAGCTGTTTAATCAAGGTAATTTTTACTGTATCAATTAGCCTCACTATATTAAATATTATTAGACTAACATCACAGTTGTAGCTAAGGACAAAGACTGAAAGCAGTTTTACAATGGCTGGAAACAATAAGCAAGATAACTGTAAAAATTCTGTGATTCACTTATACAGTTAGGCAAAATGTTTTCAGAAAATTGTGGGATTGTGTGCAAAATATTATTCTGTAATTTGCTTGGCTGTATCTGTCCATGTTTGTTTCATTTTATCTTGCATTTTCAGTTGCTCTAAAATTCATGTGTATTGTGATAGCACAAAATAACAACAGTCATAAGTGAGGGTAGTGCTCAAATGTGTACCAGAAAAGTTACAGAAGAAAAAGAGAGCTTATCTCATCACATCTGCTCTCTAACAGTTATGACAGCATTTCTGACAGGATTCTAGAAGAGACTTTACTGTAGAATAACAGGTTTCCTTGTGCTCTTCTGAAAATGAAATTGTACGTTCTGTGTGATGACATCACGTGTTGACTGAAGATGAGAATCAATATCCCAGTTCCATGTACAGCTTAAAGCAAGTTAACATGGTATCTTAAAGCTCTCCCCAGAGTGAAAATATTCTTTGAATCTCAATTTCATGCCTGAGTCAATTCACATACAGTGAATGAAAGAAAAAACTAAAAAAACCTCATATTAATAAATTCCCCAGTCTATATGTAAGTGGTTGTGCCATTCCTATATTCACAGATGCCATATGATATTACCACAACACATGTGAATAGATTTTCATACATGACAATGTGGTGTCAATCAAAGACTTGCAATCCTTAGAAGTACATGCCCAACCAAGTGTTTGAATGTCTTCTGAGTCTCATTAGTAGACCCAAGTGCCTATAATCAAGGTAGCATAATTACATAATTGCAATGGACATTACTGCTTTATCTTGAAGAGCTTCCTGGGCAAGGTACCCTCAGATGATAAATATCTCTTGCCACAGGGTAAAGTCTTTTCCAGCAGGGCATTGCTGTGTATGCCATTGTTTTATTTTGAAGATTTTCCTAGGTGAGGCAGTCATACAAAATTAGAATAATACACGACTTTCATTCCAGATAAAACTGGTTGCGATTCCAAGAAAGCCCTTCTACATAGCTTTTTGTGAATGGAGTGTCAGTGAAAAGATTATGATAAGGAAGTGGCATTTACTGGTTGCTATCAGGACCACTGCAATTGCACAGCAGATAGCAATCAAATACTGCTGATGTGCTTCAGACTCTGCTGAAAAATGGATACTAAAGCAGATGGCACAAAGATCTGAGGCCCAATATTACTGTCTGTAAGATCTGCATAACACTTGCAGGGGGTGGGAGATGGCTGATTCCAAGAGCACATCTTACTCTGATATCAAGCTGTGAAAACTCAATAAAAATTTTCATAAATAATGTGACCTAAAAAGAGTTATTCTGAATCATAGTCTGAATGGTAACAGGGTTTTCCATGTATTCACTGAAGACTAAGCTTACATTGCAGAGGTCTGTCTAACTTATTTTTTCCAGGGCCAGGTCAATGGACAGAGAAAAGTTCTTTTGGTAAACTAATTCAAAGCACATGGAGTAGGCTCTGAACCGCCCTTCAGAAGAACCATTTGTCAATAGAGCCTTGGGAGGAAAGCCTGCCTTAGCTAAAATTAGCCTTTAAGCTTACATTCCTTAATGCAATAAAGAAATTCTTTACAGCAAAATGCTAATGAAAAACAGAGTACTAAATCTACTATTGTTATCAAAAGGAAAGAACTTTTCTCAGATTGGTTACGCATACTTAATACCTTTTAAAACCTTCTGTGATAAGTTAATTCCAATTGTTTTCAATGTCTCTCTGCTTCTCAAGACGGACACTTACAGTTTTATCATGTCCTGTGGATCCCAGTCTTTGCTCTACAGCTTTTTTGATCCTGTACTTTTCACACAAGCACACAGACTTGCAAATTCCATTAGTATGTACTGAATCCATGGAGAAGATCTAATGGTTCATACACCTGCATGAGCTTTTACACTAGTTTGCCATAATCAAGTTTAAAATATAAAATAGCTTGCCTCTACTTGATTTGTGTTTTTTAACTTTAAAATTCCCTTACATATGTAAAATACCATGAAATCCTAATTGTGCCAGGGATTACAGAAACATAATAGAATGCATCTGCCCCAAACTGCTTGAAATATGAGACAACTGAAAGAGGGGAAACAGAAACAAGAAAATTTACTGCAGCAAGTCCTTAAAAAAGACCAAGTGTAAAGTTCTCACCAGCTAGTGCACTGTCTTCTGTACCACACAGTTCCTGAAATTTGATACAAATGAAGAGGTAAAACCTCACCAGCTCCATCATTTTTATTAGACTGATTTGTACAGAAGAAAGTTAAGTGAACATATGTAGTATAGAGGTTTCTGAATAGTAAAATGAATTATTTTCAATACTTAATGAAGATGCAAAAATTAAAAAAACCCATACCTTCTCTTAACATATGATAAATATATGACCTTTGAATACTGTCATTCTGATAGATCATTAGTACAGTCCTATTTCTTTCAAAAGAAATCACTGTAATCTAATCAATGCCATTAAACTGACAGTAAAAAAAATCTTTGACCAGAAGAGGACTTTACACGTTACTTGCATGTATAAACTTAATTGTGTGACCTCATTCTATTCCATTGTTACCTTATGAATATTTTCTTCTTTACAGTAAATATTATTCCTTAGGTTTTATCAATATTTAATAGAGATGTTGTATTTGTTTCTCTGTTTCCTCTCTTGGGAAATGAAAATGTTATATGTAGTAGGTCATTTTACCTGACTAACATTTTTATGGTAGACAGAAAAATGTCAGTACACATTTCTGTTCAGAAGAGAGGCATCTGAAGTCTCTGCATGTGAAGTATTGCCTTTTTCCTCTGTAAGGGAATGGGACAAAATGTAAATTATAAGGTCTTGTATTAAAACTATCTTCTACATGTTCTACTCTATAGATGGCACAATGAAAATTTTCTTCCCTTTCCCATGGTACAGAAAGTTGGGAAGGAAGACTTAGACAGGAAGTCTACACAGTTTTAACTTGAACAATTTAACAGAAAGAGGGAAGGATCATTAGACATGAAGTGATTTTCTCAAGCATTTCAACCTAAAGGGTTACCTGGTCTTTGGGTGTGTAGAGTTGCAACCATAGGTTCATAGGGTCCTGTAATACACAACACAAAGGCTTTATCCTCTAACTTTCTCTACTTTATAAAAAATTACCACAAATACCACACACATTGCTACTAGGAAATCCATGTCATTAATGAAATCCATGTAATTAACAAATGAATATCTATAAATAGATATACACAAGCTATTAAATTACTGTCAGAAATCAATAATTACTATCAACAAATAATATATTACCTTTCAATATTGCAGTACAACCAGTAACAGCAAAACCAAACTCTACTACAGGTTACTGCAACTTACCATTAGTGGAGCAAACATACCAGCAGCGTAACAGCAGATATGATAGGTTACCTATAAGAATATATAAATAATATCAGCAAGGAGTGAATTAGACAGATTTCAGAAGGGGCCACACTATCCAAAAGGAGGATGGTGGGATCCCAGAGGGATCTAGTCACTCCAAAAAAGGGAAAGACAGGTTGAACCAACAAGGTTAATAGTCTCCCTTCAAAACTGATCCATGATATAGAGCCTGGAGTCAGGCAGGTATTCCCAGTGAGAGCCCAAAAGCTGATAAAAAGTTACTGTGGGAGTCAACTGTGAAGTTCTCAGAGACCAAGAGGCTCCATTTTGAATAAAAAAATAGGTTCTTTTTATAGCACTGAGATAGTGTAGGATATCCTACTTTGGGAAACAACTCATTTTGATTTTTTTTTTTATTTTATTTTTTTTTTTTTTTTTTTGCCTGTAACAGACATTAGATGATGGTGCTTTTTGTTCTTTCAGAGCTAGGTGATTTTCTACCTTATCAGATTCTAAGTTGCCATTAAAGTCCCTAGGGTTTGTGCTTACCCATGGTGTCTCCAGCTTCTAGCTACCTTGGCTGCACTTGAAAGTGACCAGCCACACTTTTCAAAGATGTTAGTATTTTTCAGCAGATAGTTTCTTTTGTCCAGTATTTGTCACCCCTACCAGGCCACTTTTATGGCTGCTCACATCACCAAAGCATTTCAAATATGAGTGCCAGAGCCAAAAGAGAAATTCAGGAGATGTTTTAAGTATCCAATAGTCTTTTCTACAGAACATCTTGCTTCCTAATACTGACCTACTGCTTCCCACTTTAAAAAATGAAAATGCTATCTGCACATGGCTGATATGATCTCCATCATTCTTTTGCAATGAAAAATTACACCAATGCCTGGCACAATGACCAGAGCAGTAAGTCAAATGTTACTGAGTGAGAAAATGGTATAAAATTGTACTGATTTTACTGGTTTGGGCATATATAAATACCAGCAGCACAACACAAATGGCCTTAAGACACTGTGCAACTAAAACTGTCACATTCCCTCTTCGTTGAATGCTTTGATCTTGTGCATCCTGTCTAGAAATAATAACCCTCAGGTTTTGCTGCAAGATACTCCTTTGCTTCATTCCCTCCTAATATTGATTAATATAGTTCATTTCTAAGAGCTGACTGTGATTCACTGAATATAAAGGTTCAGAAAAAGGGACCGCTGTTCCTTTATTTGATACCTGTTGCTCTTTGCAGATGGAAATCAAAGGAAAAACAGAAAATGACAATTCATTTAACATATCAAAAGAAAGATACTAATGTCAGAAATTCCCTTACTAATTTTCAAAAAGTTACTGACTTCAAGAAGGACTGATTTCTTTCACTTGCTGCTTTTGAAACCGATATGGCAGTGATTTCTAGATTTTGTGATTAAAAATGTGGTTGTTTTTCTCATACAGTGGGAAAAAAAAATGGACAGAACTATGGTTCAACAATGAAGCCAAAAGAGTTCTATGTCAGTCGAGCTGCATACTTAATTCCTTATCACTATATGTTACCTGAATTTATTATTTGATTTGAATTCCAAGAAAACCCTGATAAACCTCCCATTATATGAAGAATCAAACTGGCATTGCTAAGTGAAATTTGTTTACATTGTTTATCTGTGCATCTCTTGGGTGTATAGGATATTTACCCTACCAATTTTTTCCCCTCATTCCACAGGTTGGGAGTGAGCAAGTGACTGTGGGGCTTAGTAGCCAGCTGGGGTTAAAACAGAACAATCGGTTAATAATTTACATTAATGTTCCCAAGTTGAGTCCATTTTTCTGTGATGGTAATTGTTGAGTGATCTTCCTGTCCTTACCCTGAGTCTTTTGCTCTATTTTCTCTCTTTCCTGTCCACTTGAGGAGGGGGAATGGCAGAGCTGCTTGGTGGGACCCTGGCATACAGCCTACATCAACTCACCACAAACAGGAATGTCTAACTCCTGACTGCTGGAAATATTCACAAATGAGGAGATTAAGTAGGGAAAGTGGAAGTCAGAATTAAATTGGATCTGTGACCTGACATTAGGATGGTCAGTCCACTAAATTAAGAGCTAAACTAATCCTGTGCCTGCTAGAAAAAAAGATTGTAATGAACTTAACAAAGCTTTGAATCAAGGTCTTTATACTGGAAAATTAAATCTAAGGTACTCTCTAAAATCCATAGCTGCCAATGGATCCTTCTGAATATTCGATGTTCTTTACTGAATGAAGATATATTTTTCTAGGCTGTGAAATCAACCTTCTTGTGAGACCTCACCTGCAGAGCTGCATCCAGCACTGGGGTCACCAGCACAGGAGTCCAGAGGAGGTCACCAAGATGATCAGAGGGATGGAGCACCTCTGCTATGAGGAAAGGCTGAGAGAATTGAAAATGTTCAGCCTGGAAAAGAGGAGGCTTTGAGATGATCTAACTAAGGCCTTCCACTCCCTGAAAGGATCCAACAACAAAAATGGAGAGAGAGCATTTACAAGGGCACATAGTGACAGGACAAGGGAGAACGGCTTCAAACTGCAAGACAGTAGGATTAGATTAGATACTAAGATGAAATTCTTTACTGTGAGAGTGGTGAGGCACTGGAACAGTTTTTCCAGAGAAGCTGTGCATGCCCCATCCCTGGAGGTGTTCAAGGCCAGTTTGGACATGGCTTTTAGCAACCTGGTCTAGTGGAAAGTGTCCCTGCAGGAGTGGTCGGAACTAGATGATCTTTAAGATCCTTTCCAGCCCATTTCATGATTCTACGATTACAATGATTTTCCCTGAGGTGCCTTGGATGCCCTGTGTAAGAGGCAGTAGGATACATACGCAGACGAGAGGCACTCCTAACACATTAGGGCTCATGGGGAGGGGTCAGATATGCAGGGGTTTGCTGCAACAAGAGAACATGTTAATGCAACATGTTAATGAAGGCCTCTTTAAATTGGGGTCCTAGTAGGAAATGCCTCCTTGCTTTTGTTCAGTGTTGTAAGCAGCTGTAGCCTCTCATATAATACATAAACCAACATGCGAGGTACAGCTGCAGCAAACTAAAACATGCACTGAAGAAATGCTACTGGCACAAGGCATCAGAGACATGGAGAAGGGCAGACCCTTTCACTGCAGATCCATGAAATATGGTCTTTACTGCGGGAAAACATGAAGTACAAATCACCTGTGAAAGCTATGCAAGCGCTGTAAACCTGCAACAGTCACACTGTCAACTCCATGCATTAAAAATTACCATTTGGATTTCCAAGAACTCCTTAGGGATGTCACATGCCTCTGACTTCTTAAATCTTTCTTCACAATTCCCTGCTTTGGCAGACCAGACCTGCCTTTGAGGACTGTTGAACCTTCTTACACACAAGCAAGGGCCTGCGTGAGGCAGGAATGGCCATGCCCTCGCCGCTCAGGGCGGGCTGCTGGCCAGCTCCCCTGCCCGCTCCCGAGCCCTGCGGCCTCCTTCCATGCCTGTGGTCCCCGGGCAGGCACTCCTTGCGGCGTGGAACCATGCCTCTGGCTTCCCTCGCCCTCACCACCACGGCAGGCACTCCGAGAAGAAGCGGAGCCGGAACTCCGATGCAAGTTAGGCAGCGGCTTCTCGCAGCCCTGCTCTGCTTTCTGTTGTGGTGAAGCGGAGTAGGAGGTAAGTTTCGTGTTCAAGTGGGAAGCACAGAGAACCCCAGGAATAGCTGCTCCCTTCCAGAATGTTCCCCTTCTCCCTCACCACAGCGGAGGGGCTGGTAGACGGCGATGTGAACAGCTTCGGAACATTTCTGTACAAACCCTAGCTCCTTATTTCACTTTCTGCTGACGCTGTTGTAGCCGAGGCTTGGGAAGCAGCTGCTCTGTCCCTCTGCTGTGAGCTGTTGCCAGTCGGGGGCACAGCGCCCATCCGTGCCGTGGGGACAAGCCCTGAGTGTGGCCTTGGACAAGCTGCACAACAAGCTGTGCGGATGGGGCTCTAAGCAAGTCCGGCATCACCGTTTTCCTGCTGCCCTGTAAAGCTGGAAAGTTCGGTCTTCTGTGCGGCCGCTCCTTTAAGGGGAGGTGGCGGAGCCTCGGCGCCACAGCCCGCGCGGGTGTGTGAGGAGAGGGAGGGAAGGAGGCGCAGGACCGACTCGGAGAGATATTTTGTGATGTTTTCAAACATTTGAAAAACCTTTGGGGACAAAGAAAAATAAAGATATGGGAGCATTTGTGGAGTCCTAAAAGAATGCGATAAAGCGGTCTAGGAGAAGTTCAGGCGGAAGGTGAGAGACCCTCTTAGGGGCTGTGAGGGCGTTGCCTTAAACTGACAGAATTGTGATGAAGTAAAGGCACTGCCTTGGACAAAACCTGCGAAGATGTGGTGACTACTTAGAAGCAGTGTGGTCAATAATAATTGTTTTGGTTGACCATAGGGTCACAAAGACGATCTTTAGATATTGCTAATTTTTTAGCCGTTTGAATAAAAGGGACTACACAGGGGTGGGGGTGGGCCTAGAGATCGTCTACTCCATGGAAGCCAAAGGGCTGTGTTTACATGTAAGTGTCTTGGAGTACATTAAATTACAAGTTTTGCTGGTTTTTGAAGGTGGCTAAAATCACAAAAGAAACCTGACCTACTGATGTGGGAAAGAGAGCAGCAAGTCAGCTGTTATCAGTCAAGTCCTCACCTGTCATTCTGAGGCATCATTTTCCTATTCCTAATGATTTGCATCTTCATGTGAAGCACACAACCTACGAAGACATTCTGTATGGTTTTTCAAACTGATTTAGATAATTTGTTCCCTAAGTTTTGCCTTTTCACAGGGTTTGAATAGGACTTCTGTTCGATCTGAGTACTTAAAGTAAGCCATCAGCGGGGGTTAGCCTTCGGAAGGAATGATACCTGCTTGTTGCCCCCTTAAATTCAGAGCCCAGTGGGCTGCTCTGGGATTTTTGTTTTCCTTTTTGTCAGGACAAGAGATCTCTTTGACGTCTGACTGATGTTTTGCAGGCTTGGTAGGTATGTCTCAAAGCTGTGTATAAATATCCGGAGAGCACTGCCTGTGTACAGGTAAGTTTGAACACAGAGTGGGCTGTGTGCTAGTGTCAGCAATGAAAACATGTTGATTGCTCTCTGGTCTGCTCCTACAGGCTGACAATTTTCTGCTGTGTAGGTAAAGCAACATATGGGGTCCTTTTCTGCAGTCTTAGTAAAGCATTATTTAGAAGTACATACATGGACATGTTCTTTTTTCTGCTGCAAACTTCCTGCAATGCTTGTATTTAGATGGGAAAAAATGATATGTCAGTGTTCCTCATTTCTTCAGAAACCCCAAAAGAAACCTGGTTACTTACATGCAGAATCTTTTTTCATTCTAGCTGGAAATACTAACAACTGGAAAAAACCCCACATCCTTATTTCTTCCACACACATGTGAGTGTTCTAGAAGCCATGATAATTACCCTCACACTTATTATTCCTTAAGTACTCAGAAACCCTGAGTTTAAACGAAAACAGAAAATTTCCACAGCGCTTTAAGACTTTTTAAACATAACTTTCTTCGGTTTTCTCTCTCCCAGTCCTTAAAAACTTAATCTTCTGGTGAGCTGTAATGTCATTGCTGTTGTTTTCCTGAACAGTTATGAGTTGAGGTAGGGGGAGTAAGCAAAGGATGAGGCACAGTTTCAGTGGGAGTTTTGGAAAGGCTCTGAAGTGCCCTTTAGGATGCAGTGAACTGCTTGTAGAACTTGTGTTAGAAATCCTGGTACTGAACAAAAAAGAATTATTTTCAAAGCATTTCAATATAAGTTTGCTTTTTGGTGTTTTTTTTCCTAACACAGGAGACTTTGTTGTCTGTTGCATCTAGCTTTTAAAGTAAAGTATCAGGTACTGTGAGATTTTCAATGTGATTAAAGCTTTAAAATAGTGTTCTAGTTAACGTAACTGCATAGGCTATCTATACCAGTAGAAATGGACTCTACATTTGAAAGAAATGCATCTTGGCTTTTACTACAGTGGAACCTGCATGCGGGGATGTTCCCTTCAAAAGTTAATATATTTTTTTCCACTTTTCCAATTGAAAGTTTTGCTCTTTAATTTGGAATAATTTCTTTAAAAGCTAGGGAAAAAAAAAAAGTTTATATTGAGACCTAAGACATTCCATACACAAATTAAGATACAGCTTAAACTACTTCTGTAGAAAGACATTAATTTTTTTTTTAAAAATGAGAATATAATGAAGAAAACCTCACTGATCTCAAATATGGACTTAGTGTGCAATTCATTTTATTTTAAAAAGTAAATGTCTCTGATTTCAGTCCATATGAGTAAGTCCAAGGGAAGACTGCCAAATGCAGTATTTTTTTTTTTTACCAGGGGCTCTCACACTTGAGGATATAGCATCACATGCAGCTGAAGCTGACTGCCTGGATGAGCCTGAAGGACATAGTTTAGAATATGAGGAAGGCTCCACCATAAAGGACCTGTCTTGTGGTTTCATTGATGCCCATTTCCTGTCACCTAATCTGCCACAGTGCTGCCTCATGTTGCTGTCTGACTGCAATATGTATTTTTCCCAGAAAAAAAAAAAAAGTAGAAAATGTGAATTTTGCCCACATTTGCAAATTAAAATTGTAAACGCATGATACTTTTGATTAGGCATAAATTTTCTTGTGGAAAACAGAGCTATGTTTGTGAAACATATAGTGTAACAAAAGATGTATTAGTTAAAACTCAACATATTTAAAGGGTTTAATAGATATTCATTGCATAGTCATATTCCAAAATGTCTACTCTCTTGTATGCCTCCCTCAAAAATAAGTGTTCTGAGAGGTTAGTCCAGAGGACTTCCAAATGGTTTTTGCTGAGTAAGAAAAACATTTTTGTGAGGCGCCTTAGACATAGGCTTGGCACTAAGAGTCTCCTCCACAGTCATACCTGGCATTTAAAAAGCTCAAAAAGTTTTTAAGCATGGTATTAGATAGAGGGAAGGGGTTGCAGTCTATAAAGAATGTCTATATCTGGCTTCTTATCAAAGTGTTGTCATTATTGATAATATCTGTAAGGCTTGCAAGCTTTCATGCTTGCTTTCTTTTAAAATGGGAACTACCATGTGGCTGTGGCTGGTTTGTTATATAGCATCTGAGCAAGTGTGTGCATGGGCAGGGTCAGAGACCAGCTGGAAGGAAAGGAGCTGCTAGGTTCTTAATCAGTGTGTGGTACCAGTGAAAATTACACTCTTCCTGCATGTGGTACACTCACTGAAGTATCTTACTGGTTAAAGAATTTGATCTTGCAATTTGACCTTTTCTGCATATTTCTATTCCACAAATGAAGAAATAAGCTTTTAGTTTGAGACTGAACCAAAACAGAAGTGCATTGCTTTTTCCTTGCAGATCCATAATTAATTTCCTACGTCGTGTTCACCTTCTCTGTATGTCATTTATCTTTCTTTTATGTGCCTTTCTTTCACTGAAGTAGGTTTAAAGTCCCTCACCTGCTCCTCTTTTGCTCGAATATATAAAATAAAGGCAGTGTATCTTTAATTCAGGATTTATGTACACATAGATTTCCAGTGACATTCAGCAGTCAGCAAAGGTCTCTTAATATCCGAACTCTGCACTCCTACATTTGAAAACATTTGAACAAAGCCCTACTAGGAAAAAGGAGCACAGTAGAGACATTCAGTGAGAAAATTCTGGTGGCTAAAGAGTAAATTTCACCTATAGAGAAATTACTTTATAACAGACATGGCCTAAAATGACAAACATAGATTATTGCTGTAGTTGTTCTTGTAAAATTTGCCCCTAGAAAGGGTGTTTCCAAGAAATAATTTCCAAACTGCAGTTAGAAGTGTTAAGCAGTCCTGCAAGTGTAGGGAAAAAATCCTCCTCGTATCACAGAGTCACTGAGCAGATGAGACTGAAAGGGACCTCTTAAAGTCATCTGGTCCAGACCCTTGTTCATCCAGGGACATCTAGTGCCCAGGGCAATATCCAGATGGCTTTTAAATGTCTTTCAGGTAGGCAGACTCCACAGCCTCTCTGGGCAACCTGTGACAGTGCTATGTCCTCACAAAGTGTTTCTTGGTGTTCAGACAGAGGCTCCTGCATTTCAGTTTGTGCCCATTGCTTCTGACCTGGCAGCACTGGAAAGTGCACCCTCCCTTCTGGTATTTACATACACTGGTGACATCCCCGAGCTTTTTCTTCTCAATCCTGAACACACTCAGCTTTCTCAGCCGTTCTTATAGGAGAGATATTTCCATCCCTTCATCACTGTGGCCGTTTGCTGGACCCTCTCCAGTATGTCCATGTTGTTCTTGCACTGAGGAGTCCAGGACAGGACCCAGCACTCCAGGGGTGGCCTCACTAGTGCTCAGTAGAAGGGAAGGATTACAGGCTTCCACCTTCTGCCTAGGATATCATTTGCCTTCTTGGCCTCAACTGCACATTGCTGCTTCCTCTTCAGCTTGGTGTTCACCAGGACTCACCCCCTGGCCCTATAAAAACATTTGGTGATTTTGGGTTTGGGTTTTTTTTTTAAGTGAGAGCTGGCTTTAAAGAATGTTAAGTTAGGACCTGAAGATGAATAATATTTTAATGTAAACATACAGGCAAACCAGTCAGTCTGGTTTACTGTATCTCTGTTTTGAAAGTACACATGTATTTTTCTGCCCTCCTTAGGGACGATAAAATAGCTGCAGCCATCTGAACAGCAGTGCATGCTTTTTGGTGGAACTGTTTTTGGGGATTAACTCTGCATCTTTACCTATTCCATAGTATTATGAAGTGTGGAGAAGAATAGAAATATCAAAGCACGAAGACACAGACTGTTTCCTAACAGTGCATCTATGAAATATGCTATGGAATATGCTAACCACTAGCAATTTCTAACAGTGCATCTATGTAATATGCTAACCACTCCTGCTGTGTGGTTAAATCTGTAGCTTGCAGTTCTGAAATACCAAGATTATGTTGTTCTTAAGTGTTTTTTTCACATAGTGTTTTGTATGTGGAAGCTAACAATCTGAATGTCTAATTTCTAGCTACAAGGACAAATATCACAAGATACCTAACCTTGTGATGGGCCTTGTCAAAGTTCTGTCTGACTTTTGCTTTGAGAGTATGCTAAATTTGGAAACTTGGTAGTGAAGGCAAAACAAACAAAAAGTATATTTTAAGGGGTTTTAATAACATTATTCTTTCCCCTTTGTTAAAATATAAGGTAATAGAATAAACTGCAAAGTTTTAATTTCATAGTGAAATGTCATGCCATTTCTAATAGCTCAGGACTGATAACTTCCTGACCAATGTAAATGCTGAACAGACAGTGTGTTTTCTTACTGTGATGGGACTCTTGGGTTGATCATTACTCTGATATTGTTCTGCCTTTCCCCAGCCTTAAAGTGGATATATGCAAAAAGGTCTTAAAAATATATTTCTTATTCTGATGAAAACCTATTTTTAGAACAAGATAAGTAAAGCAGAGAGAAATGCATCAGCTGGGTGAAACAGAACACAGCACATCTTCCCCTTACCAACTGTGTCTTCATGGGTTTTACTTTCAGTCCTGGTCTTATCTCAGTGACTTTTGGAGGCTCCCTGGTTTGCAGCAAATTACAGATGATCCTGTCTGATCCCTGGAAAAATATATTTTTTTTCATCTTCTCTGAAGACTGATTGCTTTTGTGCATCTTTCCACTGCACTCTTATTCCTCTCTGCTGTGGGCATACTGGTCTTTGCCCCAGCTGCATCAGAAACTTATTTGCACATAGTCTTAGCAGGTTTTCTTGGGGAAGGAGGTATCCCCCCCATTCACTCCAGATGGTTCCATCTTCCAGGTCAAAGTAAACAGCTGCTTTTTTCCCTAAACTGCCCAGTTGCCTGCTTTGAAAGGAATACACATATTCAGGATACTGCTAGTAGCCAAATGAAAGGAAATATTTTCTTTCACAGCCCTATACTTATTCTTTTCCCTCGTCTGAGATGTACTTAGATAAATACTATATTGCATATCCTATTTGATACCCCACATTAAAGTCTTTCCAAAAACAACTTCATGTTTCTGCAACCATCTCATTACTGACTGCAGATTTGTGTGATAGTTACAGGGCTATTTACCTATATAAATAAGTAAATAAGTTTTTTTTAAAAAAAAATGCTTTCTGGTCTACCCTCATTTAACTTCTGGAACTAGATTATATAACATCTACCTAAATTATGCCGAAACATAATTTTTGACTTCATCTGTGGAAGCCAGTAACTCATATAGTATGGAAGGATGTAGGACTTAAAATGCTGTCAGAGGGAGAAGCAGCAGCAGAAAGAAGAGAGTTAAAGTGTGAGAGATTGAGACAGGACATGAGGAAGGACCTGTGTTGTTGGACCTGTGGGAGAAGGTATGTTTCACTTATTCATGCAACCACAGAATGACCTGTACTTGTTGATGAACATCATTTAGTCTGGCCAAGTTGTAAATTGAAATGTGGTATGATTATTTCAAGGTGGGATATTTCAGATTTTAGTACAGTAGTAAGTGGATCTGGGATGAGAATTATCTTCATGTTTTGTGCCCATTTTTTCAATTCTCTACAGACAATGCCTCCTTTTCTTCTAATACTGGGATTTTTTGTTTGTTTTGTTTCCTCATTCAGATTGTAGCCTATACTGTGTATTGTCGCCCTGTTCATTTTAGCCTTTTGATATGTTTACATATTTGGAGTCAGATTCTCAAAGTTTCTCATGCACTTTCATGTAAACAAAAAGAATGTTTATCTAACACTCTCTCGTTGACATTCCTCTCTTGGGGAGGAGAAACTTGGTAGACTTCTAGTTTGACCAGTGTGGTTGGAGAGGTGGCAACCTTCATCCTCCAATCCATGGTCATTGTCCAAAATCTATATAAACTGAAGTAACAAAATAAACGTTCCTTTTTTCTTCTTCTTTTCCTGACCTGGCGGTGGTGTGTGTGTTCATTGCGTGTCCTATAGTGACAGTGTATATTTTCTTGAAATGAGGTTTCTTCTCTTTGAAAGGAGACTTGCTACTTGTCCTTCATTTTCACTCTTATCTGCAAATGAAGATTTAGTCATTTTAAAAAAGGAGAAATGGGATTGGCAGAAAATGATGAGTCAAAAGTTTTCTCTCTGTGTATATTGTTGTATTACTGAACCCTGTCTGGAAAAAAAATAGTGCAAAGAAAGAGAAAAAAAAAATTCAACAGCAAACTGGAGAAAAAAAAAAAAAAAGACTTCTCATTTTATAGTGCATTTCCCACTCACCTTTTCCTCCTCACTCCTTGTGAAATCATCCTACTTTGTTGCTGCCATTTTTTATTATCAGTGGTGTAAACCATATTTATATTTACTTTCTGATTTTCTTAAAAATGGGGATTTATTTTTAATGGATCAGGGGACTCTATATCGTCAGTTTTTCACAGACAGCTGATTCTTGTGAATGAAGTACTGATACAGCCTTCCTTCAGAATAGCAGTGAGGTAGCTGAAGGTTTTGTGTATAGTAGAACTTGTGAGCTTAAAGAAACACCTGGACATTAATAGGAAAGGGAGAAGGAAAAGAAAAATGCCAGCAGCTAGAAAATGAAGGAGAAAATGAGAATAGCAGTTTCTGTTGAGGAGCAAATACTGTGTGCTCTGAAGCACTGAAGGAAAGGGGGAAGTGTATAAGGATGTGTATAAGGGGGACAGAGAAAAAGAAGGTAAGATAGGAAGGAGTTTGAAAGGAGGGGAGTAAACAGGTAGTGTCTTCATTATCTTCTGTCGTGCCTTTTTTAATGGCTTATATTTTCTTTTTTTTTTTTAACAGGGGGCTAGCTAGCATAAATTTTCAGATGTGACTGTGTATAAGCTATTACTTGTATAGCCAGTTAAGTGTTTGACTATTTATGGACAGCTGCTTAGTAAAAATCAGGAAAATTGAACACTGATCTCAAGAGTAGCTTCTCTTTAACAATAGTGCTAACGATATACATTTTTAGTTTGGATTCTTCCAAAGAATCATAGAATATCCTGAGGTTTTGGAAGGGCCCCAGAAGGATCATCAAAGTCCAACTCCTGACCGTGCACAGAACACCCCAAGAGCCACAACACGTGGTTGAGCAATGTCCAAAGTCTTCTTGAACTCTGTCGGGCTGGTGCTGTGACCACTGGCCTAGGGAGCCTCTTCCAGTGCCCAGCCACCCCCTGGTGAAGAGTCTTTTCCCTAATACCCCTGACACAGCTCTGTAGCATTCCCTTGAGTCTGGTTACTGGTCAGTCTTTGGTATTTCTTTTATTTTTTTCTATATATACTACTTGACCAATTTATTTGAGCACTTTGTTTTTAACTTCTCTTAGGAAATGAACAGTTGCATCCCATCCTGTTTCACATCCTTTTTATCTTCCTTGTGGCTGACTTCTCTGCAATAACACTTTGCCTTCTGTAAAAATAGACTAAATCCCCGTTGATAATTCTGTTTTAGACTATGTCAGAGTTCAGATGTGTGGAGTTACAAATAAGTTTCATATGTCAGACATAACAATGCATACTCCAAATACTGGTTTGCATTATGACTGTGTGGTTGAGGGTATAATCTTACCAGTAGAAACCTCTTTCCTCATTTGCATTTTCTCACCGTAGGGTATGCCATGTAGACCATGCTTTATAAAGAGGCAAAATTCCAGGATGGTTAATTCTGTTTTCCTCAGGGATTGTTCTCTGTTGGATAAATTGTATTTCACTTGTCTCTGAGAATTTTTTTTTAACTTGTAGGTAATGAATTTACTCTCAAACTGGATTTATATCAATTCCCCAAATATAATAAACTTTTGTAACTTTTCTTAACAAAAGCTCCAGTCACTTTGCTGTTATCTGTGGGGCTTTTTATGTACAAGGCCATTACTTCAATGAACCACAAAACAGAATGTAGGAATGTGGTAAAGTAGAATATTTTTATACCTGGTTTGACTGTAGCAGAATCACTGTGAAGTGATTTGCATATGCTGAGAAGTTCTTCATTGACTTACGTGTTTTCAGGGTGCAGTGGGGTTGGCTCGGACGATGTCTGTACAGAAGCTGATGGAGAATGCGTATCTTTTATTCTGTAAATAGGGCACTGGCGAAACTAAGAGCTGTGTGTAACTAATATCAACAACCTTGACTTGTATGTTCCCACCTGCATGGTCACCTAGAGACAAGATATATAGCATAATCTGCAGGTAAAATAAATACAGGCTCTGGGGTTTTTTTTTTCAATTAAAAAAATTTGAAATGTCTAAATAGAAAAATCTTGCAGTCACCCCACCCACAGAATGACAATGTCAGCTTAATTGAAAGAGCTGTAATTTTTTTCCTTACTGTTTTGCAAACATCGATTGTGTAAAGTGATTTTTTTTAAAGTGGAAATTATTAAAAAAGAATGCTCTTAATTCTCTAAAATTGAGACAACTAGCAAATGTTTGCTTACATAGTTTGTACTTTCATCAGTCTAACCAGAGATAGAATTCTGAAGTTTTACAGCAAAACAGAAAATAGCTTACAGTTGGAAAAGGTGAACATCTCACCTGCTTTCAACCTCCTTATACATTTTATCATGTTAACATTAAATGACATTTGGAAATAATGAAAAGAGAGAGTCTGGAGTCTATGGATGATACTTTCTATTCTAGAAATATCCTTAAAGTGAATGTTGGTAGAAGATTTGTTTCAGTTTATCATAGTTGGTTTTTCTAAATGTACAGTTTGCCCCAGTTCCCACTCACGAGGGTCCAAGCCTGGCTAGCAGATCAGCCTCGGAGGAAACCGGGGTGAGGACAAAGGCAAAAGACAAAAGGCGCTCTCAGTTCCCCAGGAACAGTCCTGCTCTTTAATGC
>VZUI01094566.1:5562-85547 GCA_013401135.1 Cettia cetti
CCCCCCCCCCCCCCCATACTTACCAGCATGAGTCTGTCTATACTATTCCACATTGCTTGCTCAAGCCAAGTAAATTCCCAGTTCCAACTACTCTGATACAAAGAACAGTGTTCAAAATCAGAAATTCTGGTGGAAAGTTCTGATACATGTTTTTTCTTTTAATCCTATTTTGTGAAGTGACAGAGGGCTACACTAGCAGAATCAATTGCAAAATATAAACACTGTCCAAAATATTGCATCCTGTTTTGCCTGTTGTGCTGGTTTTGAATGAGGTGGAGGTGATTTTCTTCATAGTGCTAGCATGGGGCTATGAAAACTGATAATAGAGAGATGTTTTTGTTATTGCTGAGCAGGGCTTGCCCAGTGTCAAGGCCTTTTCTGCTTATTGCATCACTCCACCAACAAGTAGGCTGAGGTTGCTCAGCTGGGACAGCTGACCCCAGCTGATGCAGGGTAGCCCAGACCATATGACATCATTCTGAGCATAAAAAGCTGGGGATGATGGAAAGGGGGCATTCAGAGTGATGGCATTTGTCTTCTCAAGTCACCATTACATGTGAGGGGGCCCTGCTTTCCTGACGATGACTGAACTCCCGCCTGCTCTTGGGAAGCAATGAATAAAATCCTTGTTTTGCTTTGCTCATGTGCGCGGCTTTTGCTTTCCATATTGAACTTTGCCTCAACCCATGAGTTTTCCCACTTTCACTCTTCTGATTCTTTCCCCCATCCCGCTGGAGGGAAAGGAGTGAGTGGCTGTGTGGGGCTTGGCTGTTGTCTGTGGTTGAACCAAGACTCCTATTTATAAATGTGGAGATCAGTAAGGAACTTTTATAGTTACAGTTCTCTAGCTACAAAGCCAGACAGTGTTCTTGTTTACAAGCTCCTCACCCCCCACATCTCACCCACTCAGGTCACAGTTTTATTATACTTGATCTTCTGAGTACTTGTGTTTTCTGGAGGGACTCATTAAAAATCCATTGCATTTGAGGGGGAAATGGGTTTAATTCAAAATGTGAGTTTTATTCATTACCTAATGTCAATATTTGCAGCCAATGATTCTGAAAGAAGTAATCATAGACAGCATGTAGAACAGCAAGATGATTATGCTCTTCCCGAGTCTTCCAATCACCTCTTGGACAATCAGCATATCAATAATTTCCACTGAGGTAATGGGCAGTGTGAGAAATTTCCAGGCTCCTTCCAGAATCTAAAGTAGATGAAGAAAAATAAGCAGAGGGGATTATTTGGCAGTAAAGTAGCTAATCACTAAATGATTGCCTGGATCAATACATATCCCCTAGCAGGAGCACAGCATTTTAGCTTCAACTGTCCCTTAAAGGGAATCTAACAAATAAATATTGAAAGTCAAATTGATTTGTCTACATAACAAAAATTTGCTGTAATTTGCAGCAAAATGACCTAAAACTACATAATGCATGTAAATCCCCTGCTAACAAATGATACACCTCTCATGGTGTCTATGTCACCTGAAGGTCTGAAAGTTAAACTCCTGGTTTAATGCCTATTTTAGAAGTAGAGTGCCTCTCTTTTGCTCCAGGTCATTAAAAAAATTGCATCGTGAAAGCTGCCTTTTAAGTGTATATGAGGGAATGTTCGAAAAATTTTCACAAAATATTTGGTGCTATCTCACATTGATGCCTTTGTATACAGGATAGAGGAAGTGTAACCAGAAGCAAACAAGTAATTAAAAACACAAGGTGGGAGGCAATGGAGTAGCCAGGATCCTAAAAACTTCATAGGAAAATGAGCCCTAAGCTAAAACTGAATTTTATGAGTGCCAGATCTTAAATTAATTCTTTTGGAATTGAACCCTGAGGTTCTAACTCAGACTCCTTTAAAATGGTCTTGACCACAAAATTACTTTGTGATTAGGTAAGAGGTGAAGGAAGGAACACATCTTATCTCTTTGAAGCTCTCCTGAAATACAAGGCAACAAGATGTCAGAAGAAGATAACCTACATGGTGTTTGCAGTTCCTAACTGGGAACCTGGCTGGTATTTGAAAAACTGTGAATTAAGTAACTTTGTGTTTGCTAACAAGGCTAAGTTGAATAGTTTTTTTACATTAAAATGTGTGTTTAAAATGTTTTATTTTTAAATGATAATCTGGAATCTGGAGTTTCTCCAAAATTCGGTCTTTTCAATGGCTAATGTTCCTCAAGCTGTTCATGGATAAAGTCCTCTTAAGCACTTCTAGGGTTGATCTGGCTTTTTAAATGTCTGCTTCAGGATGAGCTAAATCCCCAGAAATGCCTAGTTCTCTCAATTAAATGTGAAAGAAGCCCACAATGTCTGGCTCTGGTGGAAACAACTGCACTGGAAATGTTTGGAGCTTATACAGTTGCAGAGCCAACAGCCTGTGAGCTGCAGCCCTCCTGGAGGGAGAGGGGATGTTTAAACTGGGGCTCAGATCCTTTCTCCCACCCCTGAGGTATGACCATCAGTAGTGAGTACAGCAAGAAGTTTGCACCCTGGGAAGTACATGAGGCTCAGCAGAAATTTATGACCCACACAGGAAATGGTCCACGTTTCTCTAATTTTCTGAAGAATGAAAAACTGGTTATTGTAAGAACCCCTTAATGAAATACAATTTTGGGTGCATTTCCTTTTTGGGAAAAAGGAAAAGTTCAGTATCTGCAGCATTCTCAGCGTGGTGGTTCTAGCAGCCCTGAGTTGAGGAAAGTGCTTCTTCCATTTCCTTGCCACAGCTTCGGAACACTTGGATGCTTCCTAACTGAGAAATGTAATGGCTAAATCATGTTTAATGTATAAGATCACAGCACAAGGTCTGATGCAGAGGTCAGAAATACTGCATCTCTATTTCCTAAAGAGGTACCTTTAGAGGAAGAGGAGCAACAACTGAATGAATATGTCCTCAGTCACCTCAGCTTGACTGCACACAGTATAGACAGAGGCGTGGTATGGATTTAGATTAACCTCAGCCAGCAACTCAGCTTCACACAGCCACTCACTCACTCTCCCCTGGTAAAAGTGAGAAAAATTGTGGGTTGAGATAAAGTTCTGTATGTAAGGCAAAAGCCAAGCATGCAAACAAAGTGAAACAAGGACTTCATTCACCACTTTCCATGGGCAGGTGTTCAGCTATTCCCAGGAAAGGCGGGCTCTGTCACACGCAACAGGGACTTGGGAAGATAAACACCATCACTCCGAATGTACCCTTCCTTCTGCTTCCCCAGCTTTATATGCTGAGTGTGAGGTCCTGTGGTCTGGAATATCGCTGTGGTCAGTTGGAGTCAGCTGTTCTGAATGTGTCCCCTCAAGGCTTCTTGTGCACCCCCAGACCCCTCACTGGTGGGGTGCGTGAGGAGCAGAAAAGGCCTGGGCTCCCTGTAAACACTGCTCAGCAGCAAGGAAAACATCCCTGTGTTGTCAACACTGTTTCCACCACAAATCCAAACATAGCCCCATGCCAGCTACTCTGAAGAAAATTAACTCTATCCCAGCCAAACCCAGGACAATAAGGGGTATGATTCTGTGATATTTTTATTATCAAGTGCTTGTTTGTGACCCGTGCAGGGTGTTCAATGGTAATAAGACCCCAAGTTGTAATGGGGAGTTGCTCTTATTTTACACAAGAGAGCAATGGCATATTGAAACACTCACTTTGATGGTTTCCCTTGTCTGCAGGGAGTGCTCAGTAAAAGCTTTCTGCTACGTCTGGATCGACATAACTGGGATTGTTGGTCCCACATGAATTGAGCCAGGAAGTACTGCAGTACAGAGATGGTCCAGATAGGAAAACAAATGTCAGTGACAGACAAGATCTAATTTCAGCATTAGGCTAACGATGTGACTGATGCTGAGCCAGTAGGAAATTATTATGGCCTAGATTAGATTATGCATGCAATGTCAGAAGGGCCCTTCTCTACCCTTGCGTGCATCCCTGCCCTTCCTCACAACTCTGTGGAGAGCAGTCGGCCCCTTGCCTCTCTTCCATCACACTCTTGCTAATACAGGTGGGGTAGAAAGCTGTATAAGCAATTACAAACTCCATCATAATGCTTTATCACCCACCTTTCCTTACCCTCTCCTGAAATCTCATTAAAGAAAGAAAAAGAAAAAAAAAGCAAAACCTGTCTGTATTGGAATCCAAAGTGACCTCTCTTATGCATCCATTGGTATTTGTTTCACCTGCCAGAAGCACAAAAGACTTTTCAGATCCAGAGGTCCAGAAGCTGCTTGCAACATCAGCAGGGCCAAGAACAAAATGAATGGCTTTGGTGCAAAACAGAATGGGAATTTGAGCCCTAGTAACTCCAGTCTCACCTGAAACTCTCCAGCCAGCAATTCCCATTGGTACAGCACTGGCCAACAGGACTCTGCCAGTAAAAAAACCCTCTCCTCTCTTTCTCTGTCCAACAAAAAGATCAGGTTTGAGTTAAAGTAAAGGATGGTTATGTTTATGAAATGTGCTTTCCAGTCTCATAGATGAGGAGAGAAGCTATCTCTTCTCATACTCCAGGCACAATTAACAGCACCGTGCAAAGCCACACATCCACAAGTGGTAACATGAAGCTCACGTTACACAGGGGGATGGCAAGATATCCAGTAAAGGTCTATCCAGCTGACTTCAAGAGGCAATGGACAGACTTCATGGCTACAGGGAAACACAACAGAATCACTGTCAGGGAAGCTGTTTCTGTCATGTAGGCTTACCATCAAACCTCAGCACAAAAGTCTGGAAGAAAAGTACCAGTCTAACAGGACGTGTGGGAGAGGGTATAGCAGAATACTGGAATGATCCCTGTTTCTCCAGATGCGGCTGCATAACAGCAGGGGTTGTGCAGAAAGGGAAGAATCTGTAGGGGAGAAGGTTTGGGTTCCCCCACTCAGCAGCACACACTCAGATATCTGAGCACCTCCTTTCCTGGACCCAGGGGAATCTGAATCAGCTCTGCTGACCCAGGTGTCTCAAAGGTGTGCATCAGACTTAAACTGAAAACAAAATTTAGTTTTTACTGGCTTGAAATTTCATATGAAACCAGTGCAAATCTGGATCTGAAAACAAAATGAGCCAAAGTCAAATAGGTTCCTTTTTTAGAAGCTGGTGCTAGTGCCCAGGAAATAGCCACATTACTCTTTGTGTTACACTTACAGTTTTGCATGAGATGTTGCACAAATCCATAGCATGGGCTTGTCCTGCATTTAGATGGCCAGTTGGGTGATTAATTTATTTGGTAGCAGCTGGGTGTTTATTTATTCAGTGTATTGTTAGAAGCCCTTTGAGGTTGACTAGAGCACTGTATAGGCATTCCTTTGGGTTGTAAAAATTGTAAAAATTCAGTGATACGTACAGGGAGTGCTTCCCTGAGCTTGTAGACATTAGCAGAAATCGGGCCCTAGCAGAACTGTTTGAAATGCTGGTGTCTGAACTAGATGGGATGGCATGAAAGTGGGATTTGTCTTTATTAACCCTCTTTTCAAAACTTTATTCAATTAATTATTTCCAAGTTGGACCTCCTTAATGGCTAGATTGTGACTCACACTGAGATTTAGCAAGAGAGATTAAGCTGGACTGAAACAAGCTGAGAGGTGTCATTTAAAAGATAGCTGTCCATAGTCTAATTTCTCCATGGAAAAAAAAAAAAAAAATGGAAGCTCCAGCTTGGAAATACATAAGTATATCCTTTGTTCTACCCAGTAACTAAAGATTGTAAATCATAGAAAATGGGTAAGTAAAGAAAAATTAATCAGGAGAATCCTATGGCAAGCAGAGTTGGAGACTCTAAAAGAGCAACAAAAGTGGGATAAGTATTTCTTCAGGACTGAGACAGATCATAGCAATAGCATGAGCCTCTCATGGCAAATTTCTCTGTTTTGTACAGAGGAAGAAGGAGTTAAGGAATTGATACCACATCAGGTCTGTTAAGATTCTTTAAAGCAAATAGTAAGTAAACAGGAAGCCAAGCAACAGGAATGCTAAGAAACAGCTATTAATATCAGACAAGCTAACATCTACAGGTCAAGACAACTTCTGTCTGGTATGTTATTACAGATCTTGCTTCAATCCTGTCCCAAATAAAAGATAAAGAATTAAACCAGTGTTTAGAGTCTGCCCTATTGCTCTGAAGCAGGAAATAGGGTTCCCAGATCATCCATGTCAGAGATGTATGACCTAAATGCAAAGCAAAGACTTACTAAAGGCACTTAAGAGCTTCCAAGAAATCCTTTCAGGAAAGAGATATTCTCAAAAGATTACAAAATGACATTTAAAAATTCTTTCTTGCAGAATGTAGGATTGAAACAAATTTCTTGGCCTTAACTCTTTTCTCCAGCTCCTTTTTGGCAGTAATATCAGGGAATCCTTCATGGCCTCTGTGATTCCTGTTTAACAGTGTACCTTCATGAGTGTCATTGTAAGGAATCACTGAGGACTATCCCTATGGGACACATCAGAGAAATGCAAGAGCAGGCACCTGGAAATAAAAAAAAAGGGAGGGTATTAAAAATAGACAATAAATCTTTGAATTTACCTGCATTCAGAAGACAGAATGGGGACTTACACCAGGAATGGAAAAATAATTTTACACTGTAAACCTAACCCAGAAAGTTTTTGCCTTGGCAGAGTACTGGTGTGCTGGCATCCATTTCCAATGTGAATTGTATGAGCTGACCAAGAGGATATCCCCTTCCATCCATGTTCCCGTTTGGAAGCCAACAGCATTTCATTGCTGTTGTTTCTCTGCTACTCTTTACTTGTTTGGATGAGTTTCCCAAGGTGCTGCCTCTGTACTCAGCCCAAGGAAGAGACCACCTATGACTGTGACCTCTGCCCAAGGCTGCTATAAAAACGTTCTTGCAAGTGTGGTACAACATCTGGCTTCTTGCCTTAGGTGATGAGACAACCACCCTGTTTTTGGGGAGGCAGATGTCTGCCTTCCTGCTACACTCAGGCAGTGTTCAGTGTGAGGTCTCGGGTGGCCAAAGCTTACCAGCATGGCAGAGACCAGTCCTTCCCTGGGGAATGAAAGGGACCACAGGACACAGGCTCTGGGAAGCCCCCAGGCTCTAGTTTTTCTAGCCTGAGCTAAGTACCTGTCAGGGCTTCTTCCCCTACAGCATTTCCAGAAGAGAAGCTTAGACTGGTGCCTGGTCTTAGCTTGCCAGGGTTTCATGTCCCACCAGGGGACCTTTAGATCAGACTGAATTTCACAGATTAGAAGCTCCATTCTGGTCTCCCAGGCCACCCCATCCGTGCTGTGGTTGGCAGTGCACAGCAGCCTGGCACAGGTCAGCTGCATGTGGTACTGTGCTTATACATTAAGAGTGCCATAATATGGGGTGGCTGCTGCCAAGCAAAACAACCTCATGGCCTGATGCCTGCTCCCTGCGCTTCCAGAGCCTGCTAATGATGTGTCATGGGAGCAATGAAATGCCCCTGTCCATGGCTGGGCCATCTGAGGCTTTATCTTCTGAGGTGGCATTCCCTGGGAGAGGGGAAAAGGGTGCAAGGAGGGGAAGCAGGGGCTGAGGTGGCCCCCCGAGGTCCTGCTGGGCCCCATGGCACTGTCAGCCCAGGCAGTGGGCTGGAAGGAGAAGCTGGGAGCAGGCACCAGACATGCCTGCACTTTTTCTTAGAGGAATTAATGCCCTTAGTCTCCTTCTCCACCTGATGTGTTTACATAGAAAGCACTGCCAGTCCTCCTCTAACAGGCATTATATTATTATAGACATTTATCTAAGTCACCCAGGACCTAGACACTGTAATTAGAGAGAGCAGTTAAGGTCAGACAAGTGATAAGTTAACAGTAGCCTCTGACTCAGCTCACATGCCTTGTTCATCTTCACTCAAAACCATTCAGTTTGCTGACAGTCATATAATTTTCTGCTAGGTAATCCTGAATATGTGAGTGTTTGGCCCTGAAATCTTTCACAAAATTACCAAGTTGAAGAGTGAGTTACTGTCTTCCCAGATAGCATTTTCCCTGTCCTGCCAGCATAGCGCTCTCCCATGTGTGTTTAGTCATCTCCCATGATGTCCTGTGCCTGCATGCAACATGGATTAGCAAAAATAAATGGTCATGGCAGGGAGGAAAATACTTTCCTTGATTCCATATCTCATCCACGGTAATTATTTTCTTTTCAACTTAATGCTTCTCTTTGTATTTCCTTCATTCTTCCCTTTTTCCCTATCAGCCTTTTCCAGTAAACAAGGGAGCTTGCAAGGTTAGCTGAGATTTTTATTCTTTACTATATGAAGCGCAAATCAGCACATTAACTTACTGGATATGCAGCATCTGTAGCTGCTCAAAACACTGTATCAACAGCACCAACAGAAGGCAGTGTGCTCTTCAGCAAAGGCACTGCCCTCCAGTGCCCAGGGGAGATAGTCCAAAACATTATGCAGAGAATGAGGATGGTAAAATTCATTTTGCCCTTAAAATATGCGAGGCTTCAAGTAAAGGAAACAATCCTTTTGGAGCAGAAAGCCTACCCCCCAAATGCAGCTCAAGCCTTTGGAAAACAATCTAATACAAAGTACTTGGATTACTGCATGACTAATATTTTCAGTTTTAAACTATCTGGCCAAGAACTACCTAAAACCATGTTAAAATATAGTTTGAATACCAAATATATTCCTAGAGCTGTGTTTGCTTTTTTGTCTCTCTCCCATTGCACGGTCCCACTTTTCTCTCATCTGCTAAATTCATCACCTGCCTGTTGCATCAGGTATGTACCAAACCCTGCTCTGCAGATGTGCTTCTGAGAGATGAGCTGCAGAGATCTACAGGGAGCCACCATGGAAAAGTCACTGTGTCCTCACTGAACTACATGTGTTTGGGGAGGACATCCCTCCAGCCAGAGGAGAGCAATCATAACAGCTAAATCACGGGACTTCAAAGCTTTCACTGCTTTCTAAACCCTCAGCACAGCAGCTGCCGGGTATTGTCATGGTGAGCAAAACTGATCAGTCTCATTTAATCATGTCACACTTCATTTGTGCCACAAGTGTCAGGAAGCTGGTCAAAACAAGGTTAGCGGGCTACAGTGCGTCACAGGCCAGTAATCAGATTAGGCGGGCAGTTGCCCAGTTACTGGCCGTGATTATATTCACCCCATGGTACTGCTTTTAACTGTTTGCGACTGCGTTGCCAATCTGGTATTAGAGGCAGGAAGGACAAGGCTAAGAACCCAGGGGAAATTAGTTATTGCTAGAGATTAAATGAAGCTTCCACAAGGTGCAAAATAAAAACTGACAAGAAAGATATAGAAATATTTGCATTGTTGTACATAATCTATTACTCCTTTTTTTTATATTGTGAGGGACCATTTGTATGGACACAATAACTTTTAATCTATCATTATAAACACATATATTTACCTCAGCCCGACCATTAAGCAATCTATTAAAAACTGAGAAAAATGTATGGGGCCTTTTCCTACTTTTTTATAGGTCATAATAAAACAGAACCTTTCCTTTGACACTTCCTTGATTATTCAATTTGGGATGCATTTTTCTTAGCTGTCAGATTTTATTGCTACATCATCAGTTCATTGGGGACAGAGCATAAACTGTATGGTGTCATTGCAGCTCCAGGTCATGTTACAAATCTGTGGGGTCCTGCAGACTAAGTATACAAAGAGGGTGATGTAATTTGAAAGGAGACACAGGTCAGTCATGCTAATGTTCCTGTCTGCCTGGCATCAGCCTAAATGCTGCACCTTGATGTAGAGTTGCCATGGTAAATAAAAACATAATAAATTCAAAGATTTAAAAAACACTGTGTTTCAAAGCCAGTGTGATAAATAAAGATACAAAGTCTCCTCCTTCCTCTTCCTTCAGTTTCCAGAGGGTAAGTCAGAGATTTTTTCCTAAGAGGGCAAGCGTGGGCAGGGTGGTCCTGGAATGGTGGTGCCTCCCGATGGCACCTCCAGCAGCCGGAACAGCTGCTGTGTTCTTCCCTTGCTGTTTCTTAGGCAGATGAAACAGAGAAGCACCAAATCAGAGCTAGCCACCCACCTTATACCATGAAGTGCTTTTCCTTTGCCAAGATGTTAATTTAAGGCAGAGTAAAACCGTTTCCAAGTTTGCACAGAAATACATAATTAATGAAAAGATAATTAAATTGGTTTATTATTTTGGGAGTCTGACCTTTTCTACACTGAGATTCATGTTCTCTGCCTTGGCATGTGTTCCTGTGAAAAGTTAGACATCTGTTTCTCTTCTGTGACTCTGGCTTTACTGTCTGTAAAGCGTATTTGATCCTATTATGATATGAAGCCTTACTATGCAATCAAAGCAACTCAAGATTCCTGAATAAAGCCCTGATTTTCCTTCGAGTACAGCTTTGCCAACAGGTAGAGCTCCTCCTATTCAGGGTCTCTGCCTCAAGAAGTTAAAGTATTTAACAAAAACAGGAAGAAGTATTCCTCTATGCACTTTCCTCAGCCAGTGGAACACAGACCCAGAACAAAGAAGAGAGCCAAGCTAAGAGCGATGCTGAAATGATAGGAGATAACACCACCGTGGGCTTTGCACCCTGCACCCTGGCCAGCAAGGGGCAGGTTTGCACCCAGCCTTGCCTTAAGTGGGGGTTATTTAACCAGTGAGGCAAAAAGCACTGCTGGAAATCATCTTAACAGCAGAAGAATCAAGGAGCCTCCTGAACCCAGGCTTATCTGAAACAGCCACAGCTGCTGGAGCATACGCTCCTGGGTGAAGTCAGGCCATAGGCACTTTACATTTTGAGGCTGTCAGCACATCCTTCGCTGTCACATCCCCTTGGCTTTCCATCTGGCATACACCTGTGATGTGCTCCTGGCTCTTGGTAGTGCAGATGTCTGAATACAGGAGAATCTTTTCCTTCAGATGGTTCAGAGAGGGTGAAAAATTGATTTCTGCTCTGACTTCCCAGTCAGAGCACCCCTTAATCCATTTCAGGTGAAGTGACCTGGATTAATATAAAAAAATGTAAGAGGTTGCTGTGAGTTATTCTGGTTGGTTTTGCCTGGAACAGGATCAGGAGTGCTCAGACAAACCAGTTTGCCAGGTGAGCTGGGATGAGCAGTGGTGGCTATAGCCACAGGAGGAGGTACCACCTCTGACTGGCACAGTTGGATTGATGACAGGACTTGTGGCCTTAGCCCTCAACCTGGCAGGAGAAAACTTGCTCCTTTGCCCTTTCTAATTCAGGACATAGGTTTGATCCTTGAGGGGGTGTGGGAGAGGCCCAGTAAATCTGCACAGTGAAATACAGTTTCAGTGCAATGGTTTCTTTAATGTGGAGTTGGAGCAAAAGGAAATACAGCTGAATGAGAGACACTTTCCAAACTTCAGTGTCGTCCAGGGAGGGTAGTACAGGCCTGTAGGGGCTGTCTAGGGAGAAAGCTGATAATGGGAAAGCTTGCAAAATCCAAAGTTAATCTCTGGCGCTGTAGAGAACTAATCCCCATGCTTGACATTAATCTTTTCAATGGCGATCTAACACCCTTATCTTCCATGTTGCTGACTGAGCCAGAAAGTAGGGCCTATGGTCTTTATAGGTTGGATATAGAACTGCAGAAATCCTTACACTGACATTGTCTTTCTGCTGAGTATTTTTAAGGTTTCAGTATGGACTGAAACCTTTGATGGCAGCCTGACTTTGCTCTTTTTAAAGAAACATTCCCATGTGTAGTCCTGATACAGCCCCTTCACTTGACGTAAAAAATATCTATTGATATTTTCTTGATAGAGGTGAGGCCCTTGGCAAGTAGGACTGTAATAGCCTGACACTCATGGCATCCTACTGGATGATCTCCAGGGCTGGTGCTGGCTGGCAGTGGGTATGGCTCTGGTTTCTTCCATGGTCTTCTATTTAGCATCACCTGAAGGGTCCTCATAGTTTGGGTTTGCTGCCACAAAATCAGTACTTGTGTTGCAAATCAGGGGCAGCCAAATTAGCCTTGAGACAAATCCTTCTTTCTTCACTGGAACAGAGGCCAGTTTGCCCTACATATAGCACTCAAGCCAAAACCCACTGAGTTTTTGGTCTTCTGGACTACATCTATAGGTTCATCCTCTTCTACCTCCTGTGACCCACCAGCCCTTCTGGAGATTTTTTTTTTTTATTTCTCCTTTTTATCCTTGCTCCTTGTTTCTGCTGTTATTAGCTTTGTTTCTTTAAAGAGAAAGGTTCTAAGTGAATACAACAGATTGCACAAGCCTTTGTGCTAACCAGGGCCTTGAGGCAGGGATATTTAGATGCTCACCAGCATCTCTATAAGCTGTAAGATAACATATAGGTTTCTATGGAATCAGGAAATATTGAACTTCACGGTATGAGATAAAACTCAAAGGATATAATCCTTCATTTATCAGCAGACATGTTGTGGCAGAGCAGCACAGCCTTTCCAGCATTTAAAAGCAAAACAGTGAAACAAATCTGAATGTATGAGTATTAATATGCATTAATTGCAACTAGAATCAGACTTCGTTGGATTGCCCAAATTATAAACACAGTCAAAATCTTCAGGGTTTCCAGACAACTCTATGATTTGTGAATAACAGAGAAACAGGCAGTAGCAAGGGAAGTAATCGAAGTTCCTATATATCATATTGATTAAAACATAAGGACTGCCCTTCAAGGAGGAACTTTGCATCAGGAGGGAGATATATTGGCTGCTCTCCTAAGCTGCTTCTGGCTCTGCCAGCGGCAATTCAGGGCATATGACTACATTGTCATAGATAAAAACAAATCTGTGTTTTCAGTCTCTCTACAGTAAAAATATAGCCCAGGAAGGATACATGTCTTAATTAACCCCTTGGGAACAGAAGACAAAAGCAAATAACAGACAGAATACTGCACACATGGAAAGCGTTTTGACAGTGAATCCATTGAAGTCAGGTGATTTTTTTTTGTTTGTTTTCATACAAAAGAAAAATTCACCTCTGTCTGGCAACCTAGCAAAAGGTCATACAACACCGGAATCCTGTTAAGAGTCCAAGCTCAAAGACCCAAATGAGGCACTGTGTGGATTTCACCTACCTGCTGTTGCTCTTTTGTTGGCAAGGATTCCAGCTGTGCGTGGGTTGCCGCTTCGCTACACAGGATGCAGGAGCAGGAGTGAATTATGACAAGCTGACACCACTATTTCCTTTGAGAAACAGATGCCCACATTTGACATCCCTTGAATCTCTTGCTTAAACAATGAGAGCAAATGGGTCTATTTGAAGTTTGTACAAGCAGGTGCATGTTGCCCTTTGGCTATACACAAACACTCGGAAAGCACAATTAAAACAAGAAGAAAACAAAACTAGTTTTTCCTTTGCAGCTCAAGAACAGGACACCTGTGCAGCAGGGAAAGAGCAGAGGGGGAGAAACAAAGAACGGTTTGTGCTGGGCTGACAGAGATCAAAGATGTTCTCCTTTTTCCTGAGCCACTTTTCATCAGTGTAAGAACCCAGACCCTGAGCAGATCCTAGCAGACTCCAAAATGGCAATAGTTTGTCCCAAGTGTTTCATGGAAACTGAATTTCCTTCTGAGATATCTTCTAATTGATTTTCTACATAACAGAAAGAAAAGCCTTCTTTTTGGTGAAAGAATTACTTGGCCTCATGGGCATTCATCTGGTGGCAGTGCTGCTCACATCACATCAGAGCCTTACATGTTGATACCTGGGTAGCACTCAGGGGCCAAGCAAGCTGCCAGGGTCACACAGGAAGGCTGCAGGAAAATCAGAAAGGTGATTTTGCTCAAGTAAACCACTGGCAGGCCAGTGCTCCAGCTCTTTTCTTCCCCACCACAGGCACAGAAGCAGCACCTGCACAGGGAAGCCACCACAGTAGGTCTTCTCCACAGTCAGAGTTGAGTTCTACAGTGACTATTTGCCATGAGAGCAATTGTTTCACAAGTGAGGTATAAAACAGGAATATTTTCTCCATTATATTGCTGCTGCAGACTTTCTTGGGAAGATGCTTCCCTTTCTACCCTGAAGCTCCACCTACCTGGAATACCAAATAACTGTCAAAATACATGTTGAGGAATCTTGTAACTGTGGGAAAGGAATCAAATCCTTTGACTCATACAACAGAAAAAAAGAATTTTCTTGAAAGGAAAATTCTAATTCGTGCAACTAGGGAGCAAACTCTGGCTCTGTGTTAGTTATCTTGAACTCCTTGGACAGTGGAGAGAACTGCCAGGGTCACCTCAGTAAACAGCATTAGCAGCCTGGGAGGGAGCAGCCTCGAAGTAGGTGGCAATTGCCTTGGGATGTGCCTACAGGCTGAAGACTCTGCTGCCACTTAGTCCTGGCTTCTCTGCATCACTGAAGCTTCACTACAGCTAATTAACAGCAAGCACAGTGGTGAAATGATCTCTGCCTGTTAACATATGGTCACCATAAGCAATCCAGAGCCCTGAGCTCACTGACAGCGTTGTGAAGTAACAGCAAGAGCCAGGATTGATACCAGTCCTGGTTTAACTCAGTGTAGCAGTGCTACTTTCCCGCAAAGTTTCCTTGAGTTGTCTTCTCATCTGAATTTCATTCCCTTATCCTGCCACTGACTGAAGCACTTGTAGCCAACAAAGTCTCAGAATGTAAGTAACCCTCTCCTAGTGTAAATAACAGCAGCTTCTTTTGCTAAAGTGCTGTCAGCCCATCTCTTCAGCAAGCAATATGGGCAGGTGGGGTCTTAGCCTATCTGCACAGGAAAGGAAATTGTCTCTCAATGTCTCTCCCTCAGCCCAGAAAAAGCCTGGAGGAATATCTTGTGCCATCTGACTTGCCTTCATTAAGTTTTCTCTCCTGCTTTGCACTGCACAGTCTGTAAGGTAGGTCGACCATGCAAGACTGAAGCTAGTAATAAATATGTCACGTTGAGCAAATAGGACATGCAAATTGGAAGGAGTAAGAAACCTCTGTGGCACTAAGACTGCTGAGGGGCCTCTGCAAGACTGTTCTTCATTGTGACAGCAAGAGCCTACAAACTACACAAGTAATACAACAGTGGATATATAGCATCTAAAATGCCATGTTTCTGAATTTCCTGAGAAATCTTAAATCCTCGAGCTCTCTGACACACAGAGGGCAGTTCTGATCATCTGAATGAGAAAAGAAACATTATGTATAGACAGCTAACATAATTTTCAGCAGGGAAGTAGGTATTATCATAGCAAGCTGCTGTTAGGCCAATAAGAATTTAACTGAGGATATATTGTATGAATGTTGTATTCACTGAGCTCATCTTTGCTTCTAGAAACATATCTACTTTCTTTAGCTCAATAACCATGAGATGTGTCATATCCCCGCACTAAACACCTCAAGTCAAAATATAGCACATATTCCAGTTAGGTTTTCAGGGCTTCAGCCGTCTTTTCCTGGCTTTTTTGTGGGTATGAGCTTGACTTGTACTGTCTCTCCTTCACTACTTAGGACAGGCCACACAGCCCTGGGTATGCCAGAGCAGTTCAGGGGCTGCAGCTGAGGCAGAAGTTGTGTCAGATGTTTGTGGTCAGGATCTTTCCCAAGCTCTCAAGAAGAGGACGCAGAGAGCTTCCCTTGGTTCCTTCTCCCACTTCTCTAAACAACTCTGATCCTGCATCTTGTGAAATAGGCTTATCTAATAAAACTATCATATTGCATGTAATAACAAGACGCAACTCTAACCACTCTTAGTTTTCCTCAGCTTGTTTCACACCAAATATATCCACCAACAACAGGTGATGCTTGCTGACTTAAAATGAACAAAGTTACCTTCTTCAGCTACTTCCAAGGAAAAAACCCAAAAATTTTAAGGAAGGCAAAGAGAAAGAAAGTATGTGTGGGCAAGTGATAAGTGAAACTGAAGCAAGGAGGAGCAGTGCTTATTGTTTCAGAAAATTCACCATATGTTGTGTGGCTTCATTACTCAAATCTTGTATGTGCTTATTTGATGATTTGATCAGCTGTTGACTTCATTTCATACTGCTGCCAATCCACAACTTGGTTGATTTGATTTGAGCTATGTCCCTAACCAAGGACTGCATTTTGCTCATTTTCAGTCACTTTAGTTATGAAGGGAAAAAAAGTAGTCTGCTTTAAAAGTATTTTTTTATGATTTGTGTGTGTATGGTTATTTCATTTGCAGTAAAGACTAACAAGAAAACACAACCCAGAGCCTTACAGCCAAGCCTCCAGAAGAGCCACCCACTCACTGGCTACAGAGACAGGCAACTATAACATTCTGCTTCTTCATGGTTCACAAGCTGCTGGGACATTTACTGGCTACAAGGTAAGTTTCTTGAAGATTACTAGGAGTGTAAGGAAGGGACTTGATGGACCACCAAGGCCAGCTTCCTGCAACTACAGATAAACATGTTTTGTAATCCTCCCTCATACACTTCACATGTAAACTTACTAATGTGTAGCTTTCAAAATTGCCAGTATTCTCTCTTGGGAGTTATGTGCTCTTACCTATAAGCCATGGAGTAAGATAATGGCTATCCTGTAAGTGTTTTAGAAAATTTACATGAATAGATGACACCTCAAGCTGTTGCCCAAATCTAGGCATTTTTCTTCAACAGCCTTTATGTCAGACAAAAACTAACAGAGCTGTGTAGCATCAGTTTCAGTTTTGCCCTTGCTCCCCGTGACAGCCCATGCCTGATGGACAGAGATGTCCTTGGTCTGAGCAATGCTCACCATGTGAGCACAGGTAGGGCTGCACTTTAACAGAGGGAGTTGAAGAAGTGTGTGATTGTGCATATCAGATTGCTACAAGAGTCCATATGTTTTAGTGTGATATGGGGAAGGTGCTGAAAATGATAATGCATCCTCTCTTAATCTGGACCATTCAACCTTCGTGTGTTCAAACCCTGACTATGAAGAAGAAGCCTTGATAAATTTTTTTTCTGTTTTTCAGAGAGGGAAGCAGGCTAAAAAGGTTATAGGGAAATTCTCTTCTTTCTTCTCTGTATCTAAGTCAACAGCCATGTTGCAGATGTTACCAATGTCAAAAAATATTAGTTATTAATAAATAATAGCTCCATCCTTAATGTGGTGCCCTTTTGCAAGGAGGAGTACAGTAGTGTTACAAGATGGCAGAACAAAGTGACAGAGAAAAGCTGGTGAAGAAAAGCTGTATCTGGACAAGGTGCAATATACACCGAGGGAGCATTTACTCTTGATATTTGTGTTTTCTGAATTTCAGATCAAGATGCAGAAAAGGCATTAAACACAACTGTCTTTCATTTGAGCGTGTGTGTCTGTGCACACGTGGCACGCCTGGAAGCAGAGAACATGCAAATAAGAAATCCTCCCATGATGCACAGAAGAGCAGGCAAGAAACGGAGGTACAGCCCCACAGCCCAGTGTGTGCTCTTGTGCTCTTTGCTCACCAGCTGCTTTTGAGCAAATGCAGGAGGCTCTAAGGGCTACATACCAAACAGACCACACACGGCTCAGGGAGCAGTGCACAAGGCATGGCCCTGGTTACTCGTGGTTACTTAGCTGTGGGGAGAAAGAAGTCAGGGGGAAGTCCTCTCTCTGGGAGGTGTTGACAGGCAAAGATGAAGGAGCAAAGCAATGCAGAAAGTGCTGCAAATTACACACACACATACAGGCAAAGAAAAAGAGGAAAAAGAAATAGAAGGATATGACTATGGATGTGAAATGTTGGGAAAATTTCCATGTAGGTTCGCAAAGTGAAAATGTATCTCATTTCAGTTGCCTTCTCCCCTCTCCACATTTATTCACAGGGCCTGTTTTAGCAGCAGTAGTGATGTGGATCTGATACAGTCACACAGCCAGCTCACCTGAAATACCACTTGCCACCAAAGGGGAGCTGCAGCAGCACAGAGCTCAACGAGGCTCACAACTCTTGCAAAATGAATTTCAAAAACAGATTATTTTTTTTCCCTTAAGGCAGCAGGGATACAGTCTGTTCCAGATTTCTGATCGTACAGCTCACCTGAAGGACAAAAGGATCTGAGCAACAGTACCTTAAACTGTATTAACGACAATTAATTTCCAGATTCCAGAAACAATAGAAGGCAGAGTTTTTTAATTAAAAAGTTTGAAGATGACACTGGTAGAGGCAGGGAGATTTATGACCTGGTTTCTGTCTTCCAGAGGAACCAAGCATCTGCACCACCTGCTAAAGCTAGTGGGATTCATGGGTGCCCAGCACCTGTGAAAACTAGGTCATATTTGTCTTGTCTGCTCTGTAGATGGGGAAGAAGCCACAGAAATACACTTTTTACTGGATTTTTTTTTTTTTTTTTTTTTTTTTTTTTTTTTTTTTTTTTTTTTTTTTTTTTTTTTTTTTTTTTTTTTGTGGGAGCTGTCAGTTGACTGACTGATGTATTATTTCTCCCTCTGGTGATTTTCCCACAAGATCCAGAACAGAGAGGCATGGGAAGGGTTTACTCTGTGTTCTTTAGGGTTGCCAATGACCTCTTCTGCCCTCTTGAAAGCTAACAGCCGTCCATGTGACAGGATGTACCTACCACACAGCCCTTGGGTCTCCAGGAAGAAGGGTTTATCTTGGCAGGACCCTCCTTTCACCCCTGCTTCACTCGCACACAGCAGAGATGTGGGTTTTGCCTTTGGGGTCCTCATAATTCCCTGTTGGTCACTCTGGTCTTTAAGAATGACATAATCTCTTTAAGCTGTGAGCAGCACCATCTCTCCCATCCCGAGGGTGGCAGAAGTCCACAGGCAGAACCTCACGTCCCAGAAAGGCTGTGAAAGCCATTGGAGCAGTTCAAAGGCTGAGCAGGAGGTGGGAGCAGGGAGGTACCTCGGCAGATGAAACCTCGGGGTGTGCACTTGAAATCCCATCAGGGACATGGCTCTACTCCAGCTCTGAGTAGAGCCACTGCATTGCCAAAGCTTGTTAGTTTGAGGAGCTTTGGTTTTTACAGGTTGGAGATTGACAGAAGAGAGCTTCCAAGAGTTCTGGATACCCCCTGCTCCTTAGACCCTGCCCTCCCCAAGGCTGTTCCCTCTGACACTGGTGGTGGTGGTTGACAGGGTTTTACACTCACACAGGCTGGGAAAACTCCAGGATGTGTCTTTACACTGAGGGGGTCAGGGGGTTTCCAGGTTGGCACCAGGGTGCCCTGGCCTGGACAGGAGCTCAGAGTGGAGAGTCTCAGGTTGAATGGGGATCCTGCTCTGGGATCCTGCTGCTGCTCCAGCAATGCCCCAGGCTCAACACCCAGAGCCCTCCACATTTCAAGAAGGATGGTAAGTTCATCCTGCCTGTCTAAAAATGCTGTTTATATGAAAAAAGATTTTCCATGGAGCTCAAGTGATTTGCCAGTGGCCATGACCTATCTCTATGCCTACAAAGAACCAGCCAGCAATAAAGACACATGCTGAAAACCTGCTGGCATGGTGTCTCCCTAAATGAATATATTTTCTTGGGTAGCATGAGGGCTTTTGCTTACAATGTATTTAATATACTTTACTGCTGACAAGGGTATCCATAAAAAAAGGAGAGGAAATTAATCTCATGATTTACTTTATCTCCAAAAAGACTAAGAGACCAGTTACTGCTGTTAGGAAAGGGGCACAACATTTGTATGCATATGTATTGTGCATATGCACAATATCTGAGTGCAGTGCTGGATCAAGAGTTTACTCCTGACTATAAAATGAGTGGCACATTTTTGTTTTAGGTCCCAGCATGTGAGAAGTGTGGCTATCAGCCCCCTGATAGAACAGCCACAAAAGATGCCCTGAACCTGACAGACACTGGGCAGGAGTTGCTTGCCAGCTTACCTCTTCCCACACACTCAGCTGCCTGCCAGTGGGGTTTGTGGCTTTGGAATTTCATCCCTCAGCCCAGAAATACTACTTACAACTAAAAAGAGTGTCATTGCAATTCCCACCTGAAAAATACCTCAGTGGCATCTTTTCTCCTATCTCACCTCTTCTTAAAGTGGAAAAGAAATTGACAGGAGTACAGGAACACAAGAAAGGGCCTGATGTGACCCTGACGCCCCTGACTGTCTCACTGCACCATGCTTGCCCCTTTGCCCCACATTGTGATTCCTCACCAGGATGGCTGTGGCCCTCTTTATGTTTCAGAGTACACAGAGGTTTAATGAATATAGTGGCTTGCTGCTCTTCATCCCTTCCCTGCTATTTGGGTTCACACTTCATTAACTGAGAAATGCTTTTCCTTGGGGGATCATACTTCTTCCTCATTTCACCTCAGCTCTCAACTCATTTCCAGTCTACTTCTTGCCTGGCCCTGGGAAGAAACGAAGTGGTTATAGCCTGGATCAGCAGCTAGGGCAGGAAATCTGTATAAGAGATGAGATGCCATCAAGACTGGTGACTAATGACTGCACCTTCAGAAGTGGAAGAAGTCCCACTGTAGCAGAGGGAGCTGGTGTCCATCAGAGCAGCACCCTGAGAGTGTCAGTACAGCCACCCTCTCCTGACCCTGCCACTTTCACCTCCCTGCTCTCCCAGTGCTTTTAGCACCTCTTTGTGGCTGCACCTCCCTCAGGAGGAACAGCAGCTCTATCACTTTGCTTCCCTGCTTTCAGTCAAGCAGGCAGCTGATTCTTTTTTCTGGGAGGGGCTTTGCTACTTTTCCTGCCCCCAGTAAAGATCCATCAGAGTGCATCATCAGGCCTCATATGTCAGTTGCTTCTTCAGCCCTGGAGGGGTCCATAGGACTGTGGGGTTTTTATTGGAGAGAGAAACTCCTCTGTTACACTTTCTGCCTTGCCCCTTTCTCAGAGTCTTACCAACAAGACTGATGAGGAAGCAGCAATGTAATGGTGGGAAGCAATGTGGGGGCCATTGCCCTCTGTGGCTTACACAGAGTAGGCTCTCAAAGCTCCAGCATCAGGTGTTGCTCATCTCCCTCACCACATGCCTGCATGCAGAGGGGTCCCAGCATCTCCAGCATCTCCAGCAAAGAGGTCACAGTGGACTCAGGGAAAGCACCGAGGCCATGTCTCATGAGGATTAAACACTAACAATTCCCAGATGCTGCATGCCCAGGCTGATGCAGCCTAAGCTGGCCAGACCCAGCAGTGAGCATTCAGAGTGGCCCCAGCCACCACAGGGAGCTTGGAACCCTGGAGTACCAATCCCCCTGAGCTGGAAAACTGAGATGGGGAGTAGAATAAAGCCCCTGTGTCACGGTTTAGGAATGGTGCACCAAGCTGCTCCTCCCTACTCCCCTCTTGTGGGCAACACCAGACAGAGATCACAGCCTGAGATAAAAACAATTTACTGGAAAGAACATTGAGATTAAAAAAACAAGCAGTAACAGCAGTGATTGTCCCCCTGTACTGATGAGGACACATCTTAGGTCCAGTGTCCAGTTCTGGGCCTCTCACTACAGGAAAGACATTGAGGTGCTGGAATGTGTCCAGAGAAGGGCAGTGGAGCTGGTGAAGGGTCTGGAGCCCCAGTCTTGTGAGGAGCAGCTGAGGGAGGTGGGAGTGTTCAGCCTGGGGAAAAGGAGGCTCGGGAGACCTTATCACTCTCTTCAATGATCTGAAAGGAGGTTGTACTCAGGTGGGGGCTGGCCTCTTCTCCCAGCTAACAAGAGACAACACAAGAGCAAGTGGCCTCAAATTGCTCCAGGGCAGGTTTAGACTGGATATTAGGAAAAGATTCTTCGCTGTAAGGGTGATCAGGCATTGCAACAGGCTCTCCGGGGAAGTGGTTGACTCACCATACCCAGAAGTGTTCAAAAAATGTATGGATGTGGCACCTGGGGATGTGGTTTGCTGGTGAATATGGCTGGGTTACCAATTGGACCAGATGATCTTAGAGGTCTTCCCCAGCCTTAAGTATTCTATGATTCTAAGACCCAGGTATGGGGTAATTCTGCTGTTTCCCCACAGCCTGCCCCTGCATATGGCTTCACCCCCTATCTCCTTGACAGTGAAGGCAGAGGATTTATTTCATATTTATTTTATTTTTGCAGTGGCTGTTGCTTCGTGCCTCAGTTTCCCTACTTAGAAATACACAGGATTAGAAATACACAGGATTTTGTGCCTCCTCTGGGATGTTTTGCCTCTTTGCTGCATGGCTTTCAGGGATAGGAACCATCTGCTGGCATGTCTCTCCAGGGCCACACACAGTGGTGCCCCACAGGACCTGGCTGCTAATATTAAACAGGGCTTTGGAGCCAGTTCAGACTATAAATTCATATTAGCACCGGGGCAAGACTGCACACAGCAGACAGTGCTGCAGCAGCCCTGGGTGTTCACCCTTGCCCTCCTGGCCATGGCACTCCCTGTGTGTGTGAGCAGGCGGCTCTGGCAGCTCCCCAGCCCTGCCTGAACCACATCAGCAACCCCTGCCTCACCCTCTGCCACAAAGGAATATGGGCTGCTCCTCCCTATGCCCCAACTAGGCTGCTTTGCTTTCACCCCTTGTTCTTTGCTGAAACCCCTCTGGCACAAGGAAGTGGACCTGCTCTAAAGACACTGCCTTTTCTAAAGCTGGGAGACAAAGCCCTTACTTGCAATATACCTCGACAGGGAGGAATCAATCCTTTTCAGTTTCTTTGGATTTGCACATCAGGGAGCTTGTTTCTTTTCTTTCCCCTCAAACACATCGTGGGTGGTTTCCCTGAAACAAGCTGGGGAAGGGAGGAAGGCCCTTATTTATTTACTTCCCTATGGAAACATCTCAGCTGGTATTAGTTAACAATGCGGTTTTGTGGCAGGAGATAATATTCTGTAATATTCTGAGGGGAGGCTCTCTCCCAATGGCCTGAGTTGGGGCATCTGCACCCTGAGGGTATTTACCCTCCCCAGTGCTGCTGAACAGAGAGTAGCAAGGAGATGCCATGACTCCTCACAGTCTCTTCATGTGTGGTACAGACGGTACAGAGATAAATATTTTTACCTGCAGCTGTGACATTTGGCTGTACAGAAAAGACAAAACCACCCACTGCATACAAGGTCTGCTCAGTGCTGCTGCTCCTTTAAAGCTGGGTTGGTTGTTTTTGTTTGTTTGTTTGTTTAACTTCACTCATACTACTGCAGCACCATAAGGGGGTTGAAGCACAATATTCAAATGTGGACTTTTTCAAAATACAGGGGAATTTCAAGTTTTAAAGCATCAATATTTGCATTTAAACCCTAATGGATCTAGGCTGAAAATCTGAGATCTGTTTTTGTATGTACTGTAGCACCTCCCAACGCACTGCTGGGAGGTGCCCCAGTGCTGCAGAAGGAAAAGGTGACCACAGCCAGGTGTTTTTCACCACACATTGCAACATGGTAATGATCAAATAGCAGGGTGGGATACATCCTTATAAATCCATGCAGTCTAATCCCAACTCTAGCAAGCCAAATTCCTGTGTTTCTTTGAACTTGATTTTGTTTCCGTTGTACCCTGTCAGGAGCATTTCCCATTCAGAGGAGGTCAAATATAACCTTTTCAAGTCCCAGCCCACAGAGGATTAAATACTTGGCAGCTCTGGAAACAGCAGGAGATGGGCATACATGTGTTCCCAGGCAGAATCCCAGTCCTGTTCCCTCCAGCTTCAGTGGGTGTTTCAGCCTGGTTTAGGCACTCAACCAGCTGCTAAGACCCTGAATTCCTATCTTGGAGCCAAAACACATCACCTCATCTACCTGGACTCCCTCCCTGAAGCCAAGTCTCTTTCTCAGTGAGTCAATGGAAGAGAACTATTCATAGGTAGGCGGTGTCTTAAAGAAAAAACAGAGAAAGAAAACCAGCCTTCAAACCAGTTTTTGGGCCACAACCACAAAGAGTATGGGTTGCAGCTCTGAACATAAAATCTTGATTCCTTCAGAAACACATGGTCTTGATCCAAAAGAGAGGACAAAGCCTCAGTGACCGCACTGAAAGGCCTCCCAGTTTGCTGCTTGTGGAATTTGTCTTACAGGTGAGCAGGCCAGCCCCTCTGAAGCAGCAGAGGAAGCTCATTGTCCCAGGAAAGAGACTAACAGACCAACAGAGTTAGATAGAGAAGAAAAGTGTCAGCACCAGCATGTGCTCCTGTGCTTTGCAGTCAGCCCTGTGTGCACGACTGCACCGCGGGTGCTGCAGACCTACCCACGCACCACAGGGCTCACACGAGAGCTCAGGACTTCACTGGTTTGGATATATCCATCTGCAAATACTTTGCTGCTTAAAAAGCCTCCCAGCTGAAATGTAAAGCCTGTGTTAGACAGCCCAGGAGCGTGGCAGCCACTGAGCACTGATGTTAAAGACCAAAGGTTTTCCTACAGACACTTGGCATCACTGTGTCTCTTTGTTTGCCTGTCCAAACCCCATTTCAACTTTCCAAGAGTAACTGTTTAATATTGCCTCAACCCACCCCCCTCTCAGGCCTATCTCTTCCTTAGCTTTGGAGAAGCAATTATTAAACTTTTGTTTAGTCTTGGGAAAAGCTGAAACAGTGTGAATTTATTCACCAAGGAGACATGCATGCTGTGTACCCTGGCTTTTGTTGAATTGCAGTTTTGACACAGGCTGCCTTTGGAGAACTTTCAGAGGTGCCTGGCATTGTTTGGGAGCAGTGTGAATGCGCTCTGGAGAGCAGATCCCAAACAAAAGCAGGAGCCCAGGCTCCCCTTCTTCTCTCCATCATTGATTGTACTAAAGCATATTACAATTTAACCCCTCTAGCAGGTGGAGTTACATTTAATAAAAAAAATTTGAGAGCTGCACTCATTTGGCTGCAACAAGAAGCTGCTCTAACACAGGCACAATGCTACACGTACATTCAAAACTTAACACCTCTAGGACAGAAGTGCTTATGCATTAGGTGACTTGGACACGGAAAGGACAGGTGAAGGGCTGACTCCCCTTCCCTTGGCTACAAATTCAGGAGCACTCCTATGGTTTGAGGACTAATTAAGGTACTTGTGAACCAGCAATTAAAGGAGATGGGAGCTGTGTGAGAAGGGACACATCTATGAGATGTTCTGTTTCTTTGAGGGTTTTTTTTCTGCCTTTGAAAACATAATTTTGTTGGCTCTAATCTTGTGTCAGCTTGCATTTAATTCCTCTCATGCGAAAGCAAACCACAGAACAACTGATGCAAAGTTGCCTCACAGGGAACTAACTCCTCATGTGCTTGTGTGCCGGCCCACTAGAGGCGGTGCGCAGTACTCACAGATGTTGTACTGGGACCGTTCTGTGCCCCTCTGCGGTTTCTTTTTTCTCCGGCTGCCCGAGGGGAAGAAGCATGTTTCTCATCCTTCTTGGCTGTAACAGAAGTGGAGGCAAGCGTGACTCCTCTGCCTGGCATAGCTCTCCCTCTGTGCTCAGCTCTCTGCCTGCCTTGCAAACAGCAGATGTGAGTGAGAGGAGCCACTGCCAGGCTGCACGAGGCTCCAGAGGCACAAACTGGGTGTTGACTGCTGTAGCAGATGATTTCTGTGACCTGTGAGAGTCATCAGAGAGGTAAAGCATGCAGGCAAGTTTTAAACCAAGATCGGGCTTTGAGGTGATTCAGAACACTACCTGTGGCTCTGCCCAGTTAAAATGACAAGGTTCATCAGCTCTCAGGTTTCAGGACTTCCAAGTCATCCACAGGCTGGAGGTAGGAAAAATATCCCTTTAAGGAAGCTTCATTTTCCTTCAAAGCAGCTGGAGCTGCAGGTCCTGCTGGCAGGATGGTGCCCCAGCTGACCCATTGGTCTGCTCAGGACAGAAGCTGGGCTTTGATGAGCTGTGAAGCAAAACCATCCCTGTCTCCTGCTATACAGTAGCGGCTGATGTCAGAGGAAGTGAAGTTCCTGGCAGGTCTGTGATCTCCCAGTACAGCTCTTCGTGGCAGGCTGATCATTGTGCCTGAGCCTCATCTCCTCTCTTCCTCTCCCCCTCTGGCACACCAAGCACAAACAGGGCTCAGACATGATGCTGCTTTTGGATTGAGTTGTCTTGTTCATTTTGGGCATCTTTTCATATCACTACATTTCTTTGTCAGCCCACGTTCGCCTCTCTCATTGCTAAGCATTTCACAGCTTCGGAAACCCAGCCATCTTCTTGCTCACTGCACACATGCAGAAGCCACCAGAAATTGCAACTACATAGGTATCACAAAATAGCCCTTATCTGTGCCCCCTCCTGCCAGTTTGATTTATAGGAGGTGGTGTGTGAAGCACCACCATCCAGCAGTGCTTGCTGACCAGCACTGGCAAATGGGACACTGCATGTACATGCATCTGCTCCAATTGTTTCCCTCCTTTGGGCCTCCCTTTAGGTATAAAGTCTATAGAGGTATCAAATGATAACTAGAACCTTGCATTTGTATCATTAAATCAGCTTCAACCAAATGCTTTCTAAGGAAGGAGGAAATAAGGAATGCTTTGCATCCTTAAACCTCCTTGTTTTGCCAGAAGATTTCATTATTTAAGGCTTAGTGAAAGAAGGGGGTGAAGGCTGGGAGCCAGGGGAACCCTCTTGGCTAGCATTCAGCTTCCAGTGCTTAAAGAGGTTTGATGTGGCCATCGGGAGAGTGTCACTTCCTATTGTGGTCATAGCCAAAGCCTGGCAAGGAGGGAGGGAGGGAGAGGAGGGGAGGCAGACAGTGCCCCGGAGCTGGAGGAGTGCACACAGGCTCGAGTGAGTGCTGCAGCAGTGCAAATGCAGGATCCAGAGCCTCACCCAAGGGCACCGAGCTCTAGGTGAACTCCTCACATGCCATCAGCATCAGTGGGGATGCTTCAGCTGCACTGGGGAGCAAGTGAGAACCCTTCTTCCACTGCTATAGAAACAACAGTATGAAGTAAATCCAACATGCTCTTTTTTTGCATTCCAATAAAACAGATGATTAGGAAGCACAACTTTGAGACAAGCATCTTGCTCAGGCACACTCAGACTGCAAGAGCAAAAGCCAAGTTAAATTGACTATGATGGAGGCAGCAGTGTTTAAGCCACGTTGAAGGCTTATTGCTGGCTCTATTCAATAAGTATTTCTCTCTGTTTCTACCTCTGTTATAAAGACTGCCTCTTGGAATATTTCATTTGTTGCCTCCCTGAATAAATACATTTTCAATTTTGCACCATTGTCAAAGCATCTGGTGAGTTCAGAGGAAAGTAAGCTGTAAGCTGACACCTCTGGACAACCAGCCTGCAGCCAATAGCACCACACTGGTTCTCAGTGCAGAGCCAGAAAGCACACACAAACACACAGAGGGAAAAAAAAAAAGCCTCAGGATTTGCAAATTTTGGAAATAATTTCTAAAATAATTCTGACGTTGCTAATGCTTCAGTCTAATGGGCCTTTTACACCCATCTGAAATCAGTCCATCTGATTCAACCATTCATTATCTGGGACTTGCAAACCATCCTATGCTTGGTAAAATCTATTTTATGAAGTAAAAGCTCAATGCAAACTAAGCCAAAATGGTAGCTATCAGTCTATCAGTGGGATTGAGTTGGTGGTGGTAGTGACATTTATTTGCTTTTAAAGAGAAAAAAGGTTATTTTACTTTCCAAGCCAGAGGAATAGAAAGTGTTAAAAATGCATCGTTCTTGAGGATGCTGAAAGCACCTACATGCACACACAAGAGTACCTGTGCAGTCAGGCAGAATCACTTAACTGATACTGGTAGTTAGTAAGTCAGACATAGATTAAAAAAAAAAAAGGAAAGAAGAATTACAGCCCTCTGAGAAAAGAAATAAAATATCCGGGTCTCCATCTGTTTAAGAATCCTGAGAATTTTCTAGTCTTTCTTTAGGAAATGCCACACAATAACTTTATCTGAGAAAGGATTGCATAAAATGAGGTAGGACATCAGAATCTGCCCTTTCATCCTGCAACTGGATCTACTGCCTTTTGTCCCGTGTGTAACATTCCTGGCACCAAGAGAGGTCTCCTTAAGGGCAGCGTCTGTCTGTTCCAGCTAACTATAGCACAGGAACTGCAATTATCAACCTTTCCATTCCCCGAATTCCTCTGCTGATCTCCACTGGGATAGTATTATAACTATTCTTTGTTTGCAAATATACATACTTTATCAGACTAATTTGCTGGGAACTACATTTAAACTGAAGCCACATGACAAAATCTTGAGGGTTTTTTAAAATACTCATGTTATGAAAAAGTGACCTTCTCTCTTGTAAGCCTTGGCCACAAATGATTTCTGTTCAACAGATGGATTGAGGGCTAAATGCAAAATCAACTCAAAAACTTTCACAGGGTAACATGGCTTACTGTGACTCTGCTTTCCTGAAAAGCCCCTTATGTTCTTGGTTTCATTGTTCCACTGATAGAGACACAGAGATTGGTGCTGGAATTAACTCCAGTTAGCTGGAATAACCTTCCTGGTTACTAAGGCCAGCCATCATTCTAAGAAGTGTTAAAAATATTTTAGAACCTTCTACAAATAATATACTGTGTTAAGTTTTTAGCATCCTAGATGCTGCTCAGATGGGATTTCCATACAACTTGTGTGATTAAGAACTGAGCAAGGCTGAGTTTTATTTGGTTAATTTTTGAATTAATCCTTTAAGTATCTGACTAATTTTGAATTCAGTGTGAATTAATCTCATGCTTTACTCTAAGTACCTGCTTAAGCATATGGCTGAAGCAGAGCTTAGCCAAGATTGGTTGATCCTTGCCATATGCAGAAAGGTACAGACTGCACAGGGCATCCCCATCTGGTGATGGAGAAGTTTGAAATGTGCAGCAAAACAGCAAAAGAAAAGCCTACTGCTAATAATTGACATTTGCTCAGAAGGGTGTTTTCATCCCACACGAAGTCAGCCACATTACATTGCTGTTTCTGAGACTGTTGCTATTTCTGAGACTGACAGGCTGCCAGCTGAAGAGGCCCTCAGTCACTCAGGAACAATTAATTGGTGACACTGTCAATTGTGTCTGTATTGATCACCTTGCTTTTCAGGTTCATTCAGAGGTAAGCAATAATGATAACACACCAGCTCTCTAGGACAGGACTTGATTTGTGGTCTTTACATAAAAAATTAGAGTTCAAATCAACAGTCTGAGAAGCTAAATGAGCAAAGAGGCTCATTAGATAGGCAGAGAGGTGCTCCACTGTGTTCCCATTCCATGTGTTGTGGTTTAATCCCAAATGGCAACTTAGCCCCACAGAGCTGCTTGCTCACTCCCCTGGTGGGATGAGGGAGAGAATCAGAAGGGTAAAAGTCAGAAAACTTGTGGGTTGACATAACGACAGTTCAGTGGGCAAAGCAAAAGCCAAGCTCACAAGCAAAGCAAAACAAGGAATTGCTTCACTACTTCCCGTGGGCAAAGGTTCAGCCACCTCCAGGAAAGCAAGGCTGTGTCACGTGTAATGCTTATTTGGGAAGACAAGCACTCTCATCCAAACATCATCTCCTTCCTTCTTCCTCCCCAGCTTTATATAGTGAGCACGGCCTTCTGTGGTATGGAATATCCTATGGATATCCACTCTCCTTGCTATGCTCCCTCACAGTTCCTGTGTATCTATCCACTGGCAGAGCGTGGGAAACTGAAAAGGCCTTGGCCCTGTATAAGCACTACTCAGCAATAAAGAAAACATCCCTGTGTTATCAACAGTGCTTCCAGCACAAATCCAAACATAGCCCCATGCCAGCTACTATGAAGATAATTAACTCTATCCCAGCTAAACACGACACAGCATGCTTGCAAGTTTAAGGTGAGATTTTTAGGGGCAATATTTAGAAGAAATGCTCTTTTTGCTAGAGAGACAAAATTATACGTACCTACATAAGAGACTGCAGTGATACAATGGAATGGCTGAGATCTGTATGCCTAAACAAAGTGCATGGTACCATCTGTGGGCCAGAGCACCACACACAAACAGTGGCTGAATCACTATTTGCCAAGTGCCAAACAGAGGGTATAGATAGTGTCATTTCAAAAGTGATATCACTGTTTTTCTTTTAGGTTCTTAGCCTTGGTATTGTCTATACTGTCAGCCTAACAGAGAAGCAAAGTAATCTGGAGAGGAACTCAGTGGCTGTTCTGCTGAGAGAGCACCATTGCACAAAGCCCAGGCTGAGAACTCCTGGGGGCAGCAGCCAGCTCTGTCCCATTCTTGCACAGCTCCAGCATGCTGCAGTTGGGGTTAATGAGCCTATGATAACAGCAACAGCCTGTACAATAAAAGCTGATCATTGATCCTGAGATCAGGAGAGAGGGCCACTTGAGGCTGTTACCTGCCTCCCTGGCTTACTCTGTGTTTTGGCAAGAAGTGCAATGTAGGCCAGCTCAAATCAAATCATAATTCAGTCCAAATCTAAATAATGCACCAGCAGCACAGTCCAGGAACAAAATGGAAGCAGTGTGATTTTCATGCTCAAGAGCTAAGACAGCACTTTGTAGCCTATGGGTACCTGCTCTGGCAATCAGGGGAACTATCAAGGGATTTAAACCAATAAAATGAGGAAACCAGAAACCCTAGCCTTGGTCTGTATAAGTCATTGCACTGTATTTAATGTACTTGCTGCTTTCAGTTTATCAGGTGACCTAGACAGTATTAAACTGTAAAAAATATTAGAAACTCTCTTAAGAATACTGCCATGCCTCTTAACTGATAACTGAATTTTACGGAGTTTGCAGATCATAGCTTTTAGTCTTCCACACATTTTGATTTAGAAGAAGCTGAAACGTTTGAACCTGGATTGAAAAACCCTATTTGCTTTGAAATTCACTGTGGTATCAGAAAGCTAAACCTAATGAGGAAAAAAGTCACATTCCTGCAGATTGCAAAAATAACTATGAAACCCACCAAATCTAACAGCCTGTGATGCAAACTGGCATTTCAAGGAGAGAGGGGAACGTTCTCCCTTAAAAGATTCCCATATAATTTCAGGTTATCCTAGAAACTGAAATGTGAAACAGAATATAGAGAGTTGTTAAACTCTCCATTGTATGCAAACCAGTTGACCATTCATGTAGGATCACTCCATGACTTCAGAAGGTTGAAGAGTGCTTGCCTCTGCTTTAAACAGTAAGTTAGGGGTATACAAAAGGTATACAAAATCCACCTTGCAAAGCAAAAGGGAGAAAGCCTGAATAACTTCCATATGTATAATCATCATTGCAAAGTCAGGGCAGAATGCAACATATGCATCCCAGCTGTAACATACATCTGCAATGTAACTCACCCACCTAACAGACAGGAAATAAGGTTTTTCCAGTGTCTGAGTGTAACAAGATAAAGCTGTTGAGTTTAACCCTATCAACATCAGAGCAGAAAGAATCCAGACAACTGTTCACATGCTTAAGGCATCTTGCTCCATCAGGATCCAAACTGGCCTTAGCTGGTGGAGGTTTCTACCTTCTGGCAGGTCCAGGGGCAGCTTCTGATCATGAGATATTGTGTAGTCAAACAGAAGGTATAAGCCTGCCTACCAGCCACAGCTCAGCACTGCTTGGCCTCACACCTTAAGCAGACAGCATGATTATCTATTGGGTTTAGTCTTCTAAGGATTCTTAAAGGAATACCCAACAAATTACCCTGACAAGTGGTTCTGCTGGCTACACAGAGCTAATCTTTCAAATAGGTTTGCTGAGCCAAGGAACATAAGCAGATGAAGCTCACAGCTTCTACACTGGCAGGGGACACTGCAAGTGGGTAAGAACTAAGGGGTCCAACTGATAAATACTCTCTGGCATGGCACTTGAAAAGATAAGAAGATAATGAACCCTGTGGGACCACATGTAGAAAGAGAGTTTACAGCGTTGGCAAGTAAAATTTTCATGGCTGGACTCCAGTGATGCAAGCATCCCTTCTATTTGAAAGCTGATCTGATACCCTTAAAGCTATTCAGTAAGGGGGGAAGCCAGCCTGGAACCTCCTGGGAGTCCTGGGAGATGGAGCAAGGAGTACAGAAGTGACCATAACTACTGCACCTACCTCTAGCAACCCCTGTTATGGGAGATAGTAGGTGGGACTGCCCCCTGGGCAGTCACATTTTACCTCTACATCGATAATTTTCTCCCCCACCCTCTGCAACAACCTACTCCTGAAAAAGAAGGAGAGGATTTCCTTCTGGCCTGCCCTGGAGGGCTTGTGTCATTAACAGGCACTTCATCACAGTGCTTGGGCAGGTGTTTGGTGCTCTACACAGCCCCCCTGTGCTGCCCCCTGTGCAGAAGCTGACAGCGATGTGACCCACTGCAGGTATGGCTGGGGGACTGGGCCTTTTTGGCTTCTTCTCACATGGATCACTTCACATAATCCTCACTCAGTAAGTGTGTTGCTCCTTTTACAAAACTGACTTGGAAATTGTAGGACTGTGCTGAGTTATTAGACACTAATTCCAGCAGCATCTTTCAGGATATACTAAAATAAATTGTTAACTATACCCCTGGTCTTCAAAGACCAGTTATACCTCATACCATTTATTAATCTCAGCTGCACTGAATTATTAAAATGAAACTTTCAATTACTCCCATCACTAAAAGTACCAGTGTGGCTTTTAGATCCATATTTCTTCCCTTTACTGTAATGCATTCTTCATTTTAATTACTGGAACCATATTTTCAAAGGCCAGTGCCTTATCTTTGCAGGGTATTTATCAACCTAAAAAAAAGTTTGACAAGTGCATAAATCATTGGGTGTGTCAAGCCATGAATTCTTGAAGGAGAAATATGTGGAAAAAAGATCATGTTATCTTGGTGAACCAAAGACTTGTCAAAGTGAAGCAAGAAGAGGAAATATCATCCTGCCAGTGTGTGCATTGTGCAAAACATTATTCTGGTGTTTATTACCAGGAGACTGAGTAGATTTTTTTCTTTCAAGAGAAAAGAGATCTTCTGCAACAAAAGGTTTATGGACTAAAAGGATAACAAGAACTCTCAGCTAAAACTCCAAAGTAAAGAAACCAAGATCACATCTAATCAAAGCCACAGAACCCACCCAAGTAATAACCCAGCCCAAAATAACCCTCATCTGTCCAATGGCTCATAACAATGAACTACTGCAGTCCTCCTATTGCCATTACCTTTTCTGATTCAAAGAACAGATGTTTTGTCACGAAAATCCCATTTTCCAGGTCTGTCAGTGGTCTAGATGGTGGACACACACACCATACAAGTTTCTCTCCACCAGTACACAAGAGCAACAACTAAATTCAGGAATGTTAAAAGAGTCAAAAATGTTAAAAAAACGTCATCTGTGTGGCCCAATCCACTTCAGAGCCCTCTAATGACCTGCTGGCTGGTCAGGGCAGCTAGAAACATCTCCTTAGGAACACATAAGCGTTGGTTGTGACAAGGGGTTGCCTTGCAACAAGCTTTGAGTGCTTTTCCCTAACCAGAAGACACATTTTTAAAAAAGACAGAGCACACTGTCCAGTGAAACATTGGTGTGTGGAAGATGATGGCCTTACCTTGGTTGTTAGCCTGTGCTGAAGCCTCTCATGCTACATTTTCATTTTTGCTCCCCAGGTCAGCTGCCTGTGCCAAAGTCATTCCTTGGCCATGATGTGTGGACACACCTGCACACCAGCCATGACACCTCATAAATTTATGGTATGGGCACTGCCTTGCAGGAAAACTGATCTCAGGTTCTCTAATGTAGTTCCTGTCAGCTGATGATCAAGAAAAATAATCCCCAGCATTGAAGCTGTAGCACATGTGAGGAGACAGTAAAATGTCCAGCTCTACATCCTCAGTATCCTAAAGTCAAACACAGTAATGGGCTTTCTTCCTTGGGGAAAAGCAATGTGTCCAGTCATCATTTTTTTAAATTCACCTCCACCTCATAGAGCAAGAGTAATTCTTTTTCTGTCTAGTTTCTTCCTTACATGTGGGCTTCCAATTTCATTACTTGTAAAAATCCCGAGAGCAACAATAACTTTAGAAAATAGAGATAAGGTAGAAAATACAGGGAAATCTTTGGAGGCTGTGCTGGATTTTTTTCTTTACAAGACAAATAATGTATTACATGATGTCTCTCATTTCTCTTCTAACTTTTTTAATAAGAAAAGACAAACAGAAGCCCAGCTTCACACAGCCAACATCTGATTGGGTCAAAAACTTTTAACCCACAGCATATGTGGTTGTACTAAAGGTGCAATGAGAAGTAGTTTTCTGAGACCTCTACCACCAGAAGCATATTCTGGAGGTGATTTATATAAAGGTCCTGTTAGTTTTTCAAACTAATCTAGTGCCAGCTGTACATGTAGGAGTAATCACCCCTGAGGCTTAACCACTATTTCAATCTGCAGAGCAGAAGCACAGGATGAAAAAAAACTTCAAAAAAAGCTTCCGTTTTGTCCTAGCAGCTACATCTTGCAGGTATGAGAAGAAACCTTAATCTTTTGCCTCTCTGGACTTACTGGATTTCCTCCATCACCTGTGCCTCCATTCAAGGGTAGGGCTGAAAGATTCAGTAATTCACCTTACTTGTTGCCTTTTTTATTTAGAATCAGGCAGAGAGACTGGATTTTGATAAGCAGACACAAACATGTTTCCTTGAATTCTTGAACTCCAGCTCTGTCTCTTCTCTTCTAGCAGAAAAAACAAGGAGGAAAGAAATAAACCTTGTCCCACATACATGGACAGTTCTCTCCACCCACCAATACGAAGGTACACTACATGGAAAGAGAGTCCTCCAGAAAACTGCTTTCCATTTACTGCATCAGGGTCACACTGAGGAACCAGCTACCAGAGCTGCTCTGAACACTGTCAGAAACCCCTTCTTTTGCTGGGTGGATGTACTTCTAACACACCTAGTACCCTTGGTATGCTCACAGAACCCCTGTGTTTTTCTATACTGCTCCTGTGCCCAGTCACTGCATTTCTATATGCTTCTGATGAAAGCTTCAGTTTGCTTCTCATTTTAAAAGGGGACAAGGAAAATCAAAACACAGCATGCATATGAACAAGAAAAATATTTGCAGATGTAAAGCAGGGGTGAATTTTCAAGGACAATCAGTTAATGATTCAATACAGAAAGGTCCCTCTTTGCAATTCATAATGCTATTGAAGAAGGTGAATTTCATTTTTGTTAATGAAACTGGCTCCATGTTTATATGTGCATTAACTACCTCACCTGTTTTCAAAAGTCACTGTTGCACCATAGGAGCAGAGGGAGTAGTTCATCTTCCACAAATTGCTTCTGGGGCAACAAAATTGGGGACCTTAATGTAATGTGGTTGGTCAACTCTTTTCTCTTTTCAATCTATATCCCATCATCTCCTAAACCCTATCTTTCATTCTGTGCTGTTGGTGTTAGAGCCCCACTGCAGTTCTCAGAAGTGGTCCTCTGCTATTCGGTGCAGTTGGCTTTTGAATGAAACATGAGGTTTTTTAGCACCTCAGGAGGCTGAGCAAGCTTAGCAGCCCAGCCACAGCCTCACACACAAGGACTGCCCTTTAATTCCACTTAAATAAATTCAGTGTTGTTGGTTTTGCCCCTGCTCAAAAGGAGCTTAGTGGGAAAGTCAAAACAGATCTCAGCCAAAGGGAAAAAATAATAAAGCAAGCCCATAAATTAAGTCAAGCTAGTGTATCCTAGGAACAAGAAAGAGCTCATGCAGATGAGGCAAACCATGCCATGCATAGAAAGCAAATCCCCACTGCTGGTCCTCCCTCATGCCATTCCAAAGAAGCAAATCTCTATGCAAATTGTTTGAGATCATGATGGAAATAGAGGGGCCCTGAGAAAATAGTTAAGAAATAAATTCCACTATTTGGTGGCATTTGTTCCAAGGGAGACAAAGTGGCTTTTGTGAAACATTCCTACCAGAAGCCTTGCAGAGTTTGAACTGCATCCACAGCCTACACTAGCATTAGACATCAAGTGAAATCTTATTGTTTGTCTTTCCTTTAGAAAATCCAAACAGATTTTAAAATGTCTGACCAATTAACTAGGAGTGAGCTGCATTTTTCCCAGGATATGAATCAACATAATTATAATTTAAGATCTATTATTATGGTAAAAAGAGTATGACAGAAAGTAAGGTGCTTAAACGCAGTGAGATGATCCTCAGACTCTAACAATAAGCCCCTGCTTATTCATTGTATGAACTTACATCAAGTCTGTAGCATTGTCAGCTCACTAGAATTTATTAGGTAAGGATGAGATTTTTAGGAGGAAGTGCCTTTCAAAAATCCCTTTTGGCTCTGAATGGTTTAGAAACCTAGCTAATGTGACATCTTTCATAGCTCACAGCTAATAACCTTCATGCTTATTTTCTTATGAAACTTTGAGAAGTCAATAAAGATGGATCATACTGCCTTATGCTTTGTGGGAAATGTGGGGTTGGGGGGCAAAAGCCAATCCAGGCTGATTAGCAGATATTGCAGGGCAGGAAGAGTTTCAGCAATGGCCCCTGGAAAAAAGGTCAGTGGAAGTGGGTGATCCTTTTCCTTTTTTCTCTCAGGAAGGTTGGTACATGAAGTGCAAGATGCCCATAAAGTCTCCCTTGAAACCAAAATCACTGTCTCAGCATGCTCCATTAGTGGAGGATGCATCATCATCATCGTCTTGCCTTACTCCTGGGAAAGAGAAATGGAAGGGAAAGGATGAGCTCTGTAAGCAAAACAAAATAGAGAATGTGAAAGAGCTGAGAGACCAATTAAGCCCCGCACACATGTAGGCTCCCTGCATGGCAGCTGACCTACAAAGGATATTCAGAGTCGACAAAGGGCTGCACATTGAACTGATAGAGTAACCGGATGCAAAAGCAATGCAGCATCAAGCTGTGTTGAGGGGGGTAGATCACCCTCACATTAACTCCATTATAAAGAGGTGATCAATGCCACATAAACCAAAGCAGATGTATTGGCATAAACACTCAGATTTAGCTCCATTGCCTTGTGTGTGCTTGGTAATAAAGTTTGGAACACTTCAAATGAAAAATGAGAAGACAGTTTCCAGAAAATTTCTTTGACTGTATTTCCAGTAACACCACTGGGTGAAGCTGGAAAAAAACTTTCCCTGAAAAACCCAGTTCATCCACCACCTCACCCAAGGTAGAGGTAGGTCATTGCCACCTTCCAAGCACTGGAGAGCAAGTCTGTTTTGTTCCTTCTCCTCCCACAAACATTCCTGACTTTTCCTGCTGGGAAGAAGGCAGTGAGTGGCTGCTGGGAGGGGGTAAAAGAGGCACATGCAGGCTTGAAAACTCACAATTCTGTGTTTGGCTTGTTTGCAAGTGAGCGTCGAAGCGTGTCCCTAGACAGACACATCATAGTGAGTGAAAGGAGCTCTTTTAAGCATAATAATCTTTTATAGTCTATCATTTGAGACGTAGATTGAGTTCATGAATGATTTTTCAACCTATTACACTGTCAATAGCATGCTTTTCAATCTTCCCCTTATTAAGAAGCACTTCCACTCCTGCTTCCTCCTCTCAAGCCAGGGATATTGGAAGGATGCACCCTCTGAGACTGTTTACTTCCATGGAGATCTTTAATAAAAATGCAGTGACTGGAAACTGTGAAGACAGAGCAGTCTGAGGAACAGGAAATTTAAAGAGACAAACATGCAGAAGTCCTCAAGATGCTGCTAAGGCAAGAGTTTCAGGAGGAAAACAATGCTGAGTAACATAATTTCCCCCAGTAGCTGCAAGTCATTCAGCAACCTTGAATTAAGCTCACACCTCTGCTGTCTCTGCACAGTTTCATGGGAGAGGAATGAAATCCTTTATCAGCAGGACCAAAAAAAACCTCCAAAGAGGGTAAATATTAAAAACCCACAATTAAAGTCAGGGAGCTGGCAGCTGCCCTGGAATGATTAATGGGCTCATACATCTCCTTATGCCCTGGCTCAGCCATGCTGAGCAAATGTTCGAGAATTTCATAATCTCAGCAGCCCCTTTGCTTTCAAAGACACAGCCTGGCTGTGCAGTGATTTCTCCAAGAGGCTGTTGAAATGAGTTTGGTTTCCTCTTTCTCTCCCCTTTTTCTTGAAAACATCCGTAAAGCTGGGGCATTGCACAGGGACTTCTGAAGCGCCGTATACAGTAACACTTTGTACACCGAAATAAAGAACGACTGGACCTTCACACTAAGGAGCAGGTCAGACAAAGAAATCTGTTACCATAAACAGGCAGGACTAGCAACACAAGAGGGTGATGGACTGATAATAAAGAATACTACATTACTGCTAGGAAAAAGACAGCAGCAAAAAGTAATTAGGAGAAAAGTATGCACACACAGGCACTGCATCGATAGGATCTCCCAGAGTGCACATCCTGGCTTCAGCAGGCTGTGCAAACCTATGGGCCAGCCTGGCTCCTGTTTGACTGCAAACACACATGCACAACTGCATGCATCTAGTGCCTAACTAAGACATGCAGGGGAAAGAAAATGGAAACTAACAGAAGTAAGGAAGCTGCCTGTGTGGACAGAGTCCCCATGAACAACTGAGGAATGGGCTGGCCCATACCTTTAGTGCTACAAGTCTAGTTGCAATTTGTACCCTTGAAATCAATGTCTAACTTGTAATGGCAAATTAATTTGCTTCTTTAGATGCCTGACTTTGGAGGCATTGCAACATGCTGCTGTTGCAGCCCTGGAAGACAATGCCTCATTAAGCCTTAAAACAGGCACCATCTCTCACCCTGCAAGAAAGTCCTGCTGGTGAGAGCTGGGTCAGATGTCCAGGACCTTTAAGATCTTAGTCCTGAGCAGCTACCAAGAGCTGATGGGCATCACCCAGAGTGCTATGTACCTAATAATCCACTAGGGACTTTGATGGTAAAAATCAAAAGTTGTCCATCTTTTAGTCCCTTCCAGTCACGCAAGCTGTGGATAAAATAAGCCAGGCCTCTGTGTGATGATGAAATCCTTCAAAGCAGTTTCCATTAGCACACTGGTCTTGTCAAGAAAGTATTTTCAAACTTATACCTAAAAAACATAAGGGGAAATGCTGAGGTATCCAGCTATCCTGCCCTTCAAGTTTTCATCACCACCCTATCCACTCTGTCCTCAAGGTATGTGGGGACACAAGGCATGGAAGACAGACGGCTCTGTCTTCACAGTCTAGCTGGGCTTTTTGGCAGATTCATGATCATGTAAGCAAAGTCCCACCACAGCACTGCAGAGAGGGCAAGCACCCTCATTTCCACTTTGCATTAAAGGGGACCAAAGTGTCAGGACATCTACTGACCTCCTAAGGCCAAGAACTATGTCTATGGCACAGCTCAGGCTCTGCTGTTCCAGCAAGCAGTTCACTCCTTTTCAGCAAGCTTCAGAGCTCAGTAGAGATCAAGACCCCAGAGGTATATTAGTCCACAGCGGGAGATCATGTGGGGCTACACCACACCACATTCTGGGTAAGGGGCATACAGTGCACAGAAATTACTGATTGCATGCCTGTGTGTACATTCTCCCCACCCTATTAAATCCAGTCATATCTATTAACTCTGGCAAAGAGAGGTTTATACTGGCTTTTTCACTTGTGTTTTAGTCACTATTGTTGTAGAGAGTAGATTCAACATGAAGCAAATTCATGTTTAGAATACAGAGCTTATTCCAGAATCCTCCCATGTTTTATTTACTATCAAGATATCTGTTTTATAACAATGCTACTGTTTCAGTTGCCTTTCCCTCTTCTTTAATATGGAGATTTTTATTGCTGCCATATCTTTTAAAGGTGGCAGCAGTGCTGCCCAGGGACTTTGGACATACAATCACTGCTGGCATGACTGCAGCAATAACCAGTGCTGAGGCAGCATGTGTGGCTAAATGGAGGTTAAGGGCAGTCATGAGGGAAAACTTCAGGCCTGTTGTGAGCAGTTGTGGTAAATGGCAACAGAGCAACTCACTGCTCTGCCAGGGAATCTCAGTAAATCTTCTCCACTTTCCAGCACATGATGAAATTTCCCCGGCAAATTTCTTTTCCTCAGTGTCTGTTTTGCATCCTACCCATCATCTGAGAAGTGAGTGGAAGTGGGTAGCAGGAAAACAAACACTCAACCTACCTTTTATGAGTTGTACAAGGGGGTAACAGCAGAGGGTGCAGTGACAGTGCTGTGGGCAGCTTCCTTAGTGGAGAGAGGGAGAAAAGAAAGGGAGAAAGGGAATAAGGGCAGTGCTGAGAGAGGGAATGCAACTGGGGAGACAGAAGGCCAGCTTCATTTGTGAATGAAGCCTTTGTCTTAGGAGCTTGGGAAGAGCATCTCGGGCCATCACCTCCCAGGCAGCTGGAGTGAAAATTCCCCCATTCATTTAGTGGCAGGCCTTATTTCCATCAGCTTGTGTGCAGTCTCAATTGGTGGGCAACCCCAAAGCAGGACCAAAATCTACCATGCCAGCCATATACTTCCAAAGCTCATATGACAGTTTCACTTTGGAGACTACACCTAATAAATCTACCCAATTGCTTTGTGCTAAATCTTATCCAGGACTAATCACTTCTGTCAGACAAGCTGACCTTTCTCACTGGTTCAGTTATAAACTTATGTGACAGTGCTGAACACACTTAATTTCTGAGCTTTGGCTTTTTCAAACACTATGATTCTTGGTACAGCATGACTACTGACAAAAAAACCCCAACAAACGAAACCAAAAACCAGCAAAAAGAAGAGGTGAAATATTCAAAGAAGAGAATATATTATATTGTTTATCTTTCAGAGAAATGAAGCAGTACCAATGGCCTTGTAAGAAAGAGAGAATTCTGAGGTTAGTAATATGCTGTTTCTACTAAATAAGCTGACATTTTCCATGTGACCCTTCTGGAGGCAGCAAAAACACAGATGTCTGAAAGCAGATGAGAAGTGGTTCAAGTAGGTACATTCACACTTCAAGGAGCTCTCAAAGCTGTCTTACACTCGGGTTGTTGCTGGGAGAGGTGTCTTCAAGGACAAGCCAATAATGAAATCACTCTCTTAATGTCCCCTGAATCATTACTATTATCTGTCATTCATTTGCAAGGGGTTTCACACCTGCTTGGGAAAATTCAGATTCTGTCATCTTTCCTAATCACAGTGTCTGGCATGATTTATCAAGGCAGCCATCTGAATTTCCTCTGAATTAATCCTTAATTTAGAGTCCAATCAGTTTCAGAGAAAAAAAAACAACAAACCAAAACACACAAATAGCTATGTTTCTTCCCATTCTGTACATGAAATACAATCTTGGTTTCATGCATCACTCACACACCTCTGTGTAAATACATATAATCCACACATAAGCATGTTCCCTGGAAACAAATGATCCCTTTACATGAAAGTACAGAGATGCTATTTTTTCACCCAGGAGCCAGCTGCAATTATTTTTAAATAGGATAACTTGTGCAACAGTTGAGCTGGAGGGCTCTTACGGATCCAGATCAGGGCCCTGCTGTATTAAAGCTTCACACATACCAGCCCCTCACTCAGACCCCTGACTCATAGCAGGCAGCCCAGAGAAGAAGCCTGAAAGGGCAGCAAACAAAAGGGCCACTTCCATTCAGCATTTGTAGACAAAGGCAGAGTTGCCTTTGGACAAAATTTCTAATTTCAGCTGTCTGTATCTCACTCTGATGCCAGTGGAACAGGGATGGCTAAGAGGGATGTATGTTCCTTGGCTACTGCAGCTTATTTTTGGTTTGTTCAGTTTCCTTTCTATCTGTGTTGAAACAATGGGCTGTGGACTAGAAATGTACTCCATTTAGCAGTTGTTTTAGCATGAAGCTTTGGCAGGAGAAGTGCTAAGGCAGCAGCTTTTCAGTCTCCACAGCTAAAACAGACTGCAATTGTTAACTGGGGTATGGAGATGGGATTCTGTGTCCAAAATCCCAGTCCTGAACATCTCTCCTTGTCTTCTTCTGTTGTTGTTGGCTATTCAGCAGCACAAATGATCATAGGCAACCTGACTCCCAGAACCACTTTCCATTTAGAAGGGAAACTTCAAGTGGTGGTCTGTCCTAAACCAGGTTTTGGTAACATTACTTGCCTTCAGAGGTAAGGGCCTGTGCAGCAAAAGCAGCAGAGATGGTGGGTGCCTACTAAACACACCTGCATTAGCCTAAACTGGCAACTTATTTAATTTCATTTTCCCTAATGTATTTCATAAAGAAACTACAAAAATATTTGCTTTAACAAGTAAAAAAAAACCCCAAAATACCCTTCATACAAAGCACTGTTGCAAAAGACTAAGACAAAATAGGAAAAACATATTAAAGTCACCTGGAGTAGCAGTTACAGCAGGGTAGCCTCTTATTAAGGAAAGAAGATTAAGCAACACGCTGCACACATACCTATTCTTTACATCAGTGTGTGTGCTCATGTAAGACCTTGAATTGTCTGATGAATGTCTTTGGTTTATAAATGTATCTCATTTCTTTTCTTCCCTGCTCTTTCACTCCAGGCCTCTAAAAACTATAGGACCAAAGACAATTGCCTCTCATGGCTTTATTTCATTCTTGAGAATATAGATTAGAAGCAGGAAGCCAAGGAGACCTTGGGATGATTTTAATTGCCTGCAGTTCCTTTTGGAAAAATGGAGAATAGATACGGAAGGTCCTTGATGAAAGACAGATGGATGACAAAAGTCTACCTCATTGTAAGCTGCTGCAGCAGAAACAGGCATGTGGCAGCACTTATTTGAGCACACACACAATTCTACCATCCTGACATTCAGACAATCTTAGAGGCTCACCGCAGCTGGACAGCAAGTTTTTGGGATGAGACTATGATATGCATCAGATATCATGAAATGAATTAAAACTGGAAAATGAGAAAAAAGGGGAGGAAAATAGGCAAAGTCCCCAAATGATTAATTTCTCTGGCTCAGCAGCCATGCTTGCACTTCTGCAATAACGCACCTTACAGCTTGGCCAGGAGGAATTTTTCCTGTGTCACAAGGCATCTACACTTTGCTTTGTGCTGTGTCTGCTAGGACTTGTCCTTATTGGTATCTAGATTTGGACCTCACTGACAACCAGAAGGATGTCACAGACTCCTTTCATATGAATCACAGGAAGAAGTCAGAGCTAACAGACTGTCTTCCAGAGGGAACCATGGTCTCTCATTTTAATGTGACATTGTCTTACAAAACCAACCTCTTGTTCCTTGTCCTAAAGTTTACGAAGACCTGTAAAGTCCCATTCCCCTGGGGTCTGGTTAACCCTTTGCATTGTTTGCATTAGATGGGTTGCTTATTTGTATCTGCCTTTGTAGGTCTGTTCCATCTTTAGTGTGCTGCTGAGGAAGAGAAGCTGAAGAAGGACCAAGAGGAAGCCAGAGTTGTTGATACCTCAGTTCAACAGGTTGGTGCACACGCTGTTCAAGAGCTGCAACTATTCTCTACCAAAATTGCCACTGCTGCTAACACACAAAATGTTTCCTTTGAGGGAAGTTTCAGGTAAAAAAGCAAAGTATAGAGATCAATATCTTTGTGACACCGTGACTCCTAAAATTCAGTTACACCCTCAACTGAAGGGCTGGTGCTTCAGCTCAAGTATGCTCAGTGGTGCCTGTCTAAACTAAGGGTACTGCTTCTCCTGTGGATGCTGCTTCACCAACACATGAGGTCAATTGACTGACTCTTCTTTTGGATTGCCAAGGAAAAGAAATTACTCATTGTTTGATTTATAATTAAAAACATTTTATAAATTCATGAAAGAGCAAATGGTTTCACCGTTCTAAGAATATGTAGTTATATAGTGTCATGTTTAAGTTTTTAAAGAAAGGAGGACACCAAGGAAGATATTTGACAGCTCCAAAAAAGGAACAGGGAAAGTAAGTTATATAGGGACACTAATGGTTTTACAGGAGACATTTCAGCCTCACAAAGTCTTTGCAATTCTCTAATGAGATTTCTGGACTGCTCCTGGTGAATCAGGATTGAGAACATACCCAAGTGGTGCTTCATCACAGCAAGCAGCTGAAGTAGGAGGCACATGGAAACAGACTGAGAGGCAATAAAATTTTGCTCAGAAAAAAGAACAAAAATTCTACTAAGAAATTGTATTCACAGTACTTACAGGAAAAAAGAAACAAAACATAGATATCCACAGGAAGCAATTTGTATCCCGTTTGCATGCTGTCGGTGCAACCCAAACATAACAGCCAGTGTATTGAATCTACACTTTTCAAAATGGGACTAGGGCAGGAGTGCTGTGTCCTGTAATTTGATTAATACACAGCCAGAAAGCAGCAAGCTGGATGTTTGTTTTTATTAACCCTGTAAGTCAGCTCAAATTTCTGTAGTTTCAGTATGCTCCTAGAACTGCTGGACCATTCAGAGTCATGGAAAACAATTTTTATGATGCAGGACTTATGAACCCAGACCCTGTTGGCAGCAAAAGGCCATGAATGTGTCACTGCCTAAGCTGTCAACAGGGACACTGAAAGAACTGGACCCTACCCCAGTGAAGTGGCCAGCACAGCTTTGCATTCTCCTGTACACTGAGATCCAAGCTATGGAAACCAGCTCCAGCCTCAGCGGACAACGCACCAATAGCACGGATCATTAATAATAATTCAGAATATGAAGAAGACAGTGTCTCCTAAGCATTACAAACCACTAAACTGAAGCTGGACCAGGAGAAATTGAGAGGAAGTAATTCATTTTCCCAGGGAACACAGGCTTATGAGAAACCTCTAGACAACACAGGACTGGGAACGTTGACTTCCCAACAGTGTTACAGTGCATCATTTTAGGATGAAATGCTGAAATAGTTACAATAGGGAGAAAATGTCAGCTGCTCTGCACATAGAAAGGAGACTCAGGTTGCCTTGCTAGGGAGCTGTTAAAAGTTTTTGGAAGTCACCTTACAGGGAAATATGAAAGCAGGCTGGAATTGGATTTGTACTGCTGGTGTTCACTGTTCAAGGGGACCAGAGGGGACAAAATGAACCAGAAGCCCATACTTCTGTTTTTAATACTGATTTTTTTTCCATTATTTTTTATTGTTTCTGTAAGTTAAATAGAGGTTCATGGTAAAGCTTTGCTGACAAATGGGTGCTACAGCCTTTTCTATTAAGATTGGCTACCATCTTTTCGAAGTATTTACAAAATATCACTGAACAGTCAGACCTCTCAACTCTTTCCTATTTGTGTTCTGTGAACAACTACATGCTTAGTAATGCAAATTGTATAATATATCTATACTTGATTCTTTCTGTATTATCACCACATCTCACAAGAAAAGAGATTTCAGAGCCAGTGAAAACCATCATTCCTCTCATGCAACTGGTACAGGAGTGTTTTTAGATTTTTGCATTGGAGCTGCAACAGGGCAAGGATTTAACTGCCACATTTAACAGTATGAAACATCTTTTGTGCCACTCTTAACAGCAGAATGATCTTGTAAGGGCCAGCTTCCTTTAAAACAGGCCAGCTTGCAGCACAAGCATGAAAGCCTCGTATCACAGATGTTTGTAAAAATCCAAAAGTAAAGAGGGGAGTCCAGCAGGGTCCACAAGGCCCCCAGCTGCACCACTGCCCCACCCATTCCTGCAGTGGCTGTTTCTGCTTACAGCACCGTGGGGCATTTCACTGGGCTGTCCATGTCAGGCTGTTTCCAATTCATCCTTGCTGCCTGACAGATGTGACCTGCAAGAGGCAGCTGACAAGCAGTCGGTTCATGGCCTCATGAAAGATGGACACATTCGCTGCCATTCAAGCTTGATTTTCCATAAGAACAAGAATGTGCTGTTCCAAATGTTGCACTCAGCATCTTGGAGTGATGCCTTTGATCAGGGGCACTGGGGCCAACAGAAAAATGAATTATTACACAAGACACTGTCTTTGTCCATTTCTACAGTTTAAGGGAAAGATGCAGACACTCAGCCAACTAACTGCTCAATACTGTTGTTTCTGTAATATCCAGGACCCTGCTAGATTTCTAGAACAGACACATGACCAAACTGTTCTTTTGAAACAAATGTCAGACTCTTTGATTCATTAAAATGGTGCAAGTGACAGAGCATGAGATGATGCTGTGTCTGCAGTGGGTGAGAAGTCATGGTTTATGGTAAACAAAGACGTATTAAAGCCAGGCTGTACTTAGAAATGGCAAGAGAAACGTGACTTGAGAATATTATTTCGTTGAGTTGTTGATTTTTGTCCCAAATTGTTTTTATTTGAAGGTCCTTTGCCTAGAAATGTGATTGTTTGCTAAATAGTAAATATTTGGGTTTCCTCCCAGGAACAATCCCCTGACTTCCTTGATCAGAAAATTATTTAGGCTGTGCTTGGCTCATGTTCAGGAACCTCTTTTTTATAAAACTGAGCACCTACAAATTATATTTTAGCAATTTTAAATATATCCCTTAATAAATGGGGAGCTGATGAATTTCATGATGCAATCTGATAACTAGACAGATGGGAAATTACAGAAAGAGGGAAAAGGAAGATTAAAAAAAATCCACATAATTAAGACAGTGAGATGAACCCCTAGAGCACACCTTGCACTCAACAAAACCACATCATGCACTCTGATGCACTGGCTCATCATGTGAGAACCCTAGAGAGAACTGAGAAGTGATTGATCATGTATTCATGTGCTTTTACAAGGTTTCTAATGATGCTCTCAGTAGAAAGACTGCTGTAAACCTGTTGTTTAATTGCTGCCAGGTAGACTCCTACCTGCTGCCATGCTCTTCTCACTTGCTTCACCAAATATCTCCTCAGCCAAATCTCTTCCTCTCCCCTCAAGCTCTCAAAGTGCCACATCAAGAGTGGTCAAACTATACTCTTTAGCACAAGTGTGCAGTGTTTCCTACTATATGTGTGTAAAACTGAGATCTGCAGGGACATGGGGCAACTCCATTCACTCTTCACTCCTCCTGGGATAGAATGAAGAACCCAGGATGCAAAGACTCCCTCTGAACCATCCAAGTGCTGTTTCCATCCATCACAGGTAAATACATTCTGTCCAGAGTAGGCTCCATCCTAAACTAATCATATTTTCATCTTTGTTTTTTGTCAGGAACAAAATAGTGCTGTTCTGAATTCTCTAAGTGGAAGTCTACCTCAGAACCTCACTTTTCCTATAGTTAGAAGCTTTCTTCTAATTGGCTAGCCTGAATGTATTCCTCAATAATCTGTGCCCTGCTGTTCTTCTGCCAAGACTGTTAGCTTAAATTATTCTTTCCAAGACACAGGGCAAACCCCTGTTGCCTCTTTGCCATCATTTTACTGTGTGACACAAATCTTCTTCTCCCTTTGTATTATCTTTTCCTTAAACCATCAGTGAACACATTTGCAGGTCCACCCTTCTTGAATATGAGTGACCAGAACTGCACTCTTGATTCCAAACCCACAACAGCTGTAAAGCCCCTCTCTATCAACTGTACAGGGATGATTGCATTTGCCCTTTCCCCAAGCTGCATCACATTGGCATCTTATTCTGCAAAATACTGTACAGGTTTTCAAAAAAACATATTGCACAAATTAACTCAACTCTTTTCTTCAATAAAATAATTGAATTTCTAGACAAAACAAATGCTGCTAGTCTTATCTGGACGAAGCCACAAGCACTAGTGCCTCACTCCTCTCTAAGTTATGAGCCCATTTTCCAGCAAAGTGGATTATGTTTAATCCTTAGGTGAATAACCTTGTACTTGGTACCATGCCATTTTACAACATTTCTACTGTATAATCTTCAAGGTCATCCAATTCTTCTTGCACAGTATCTTGATCTTCCTTTTATCGATGTGTCTCACAACTTCATGTCAGTAACAGAAAGCCATTTCATTAACTCTCTCTACTTTCTGAGCCAAAGTCACTTATAAAAATATTAAGCAAGATTGGTCCCCAAACCATTCCCTGATAAAGTCTCAATAACCTCCCTCCAACCTTCCTATCACTTCCTGACATCTCCTTGTTACCCATGTGCTTCTGCAACTTTCTAATCCCCATCTTCTCCAACTCATCCAACTTGCTGTGAATTGTGGCTTCAAATAATTTCTGTTTATTGCATTTCTTTGCCAAGATGATCAGTTATTTCATTACTTAAAGGTATCATATAGCTTTGGCACTATCTCTGAGAGCCTGATGTTGTATTTATTTGGTCACTTGCCGAGGAAAGCAACTCTGGCACAGGCACATTCTGCAGTGGAACAGGGAAGTGCAGCAAACCAGGCAAGTTTGGGGAGCCAGGGGAGCCACAGAGAGCACCAAGACAAGGTAGGAGCTGGCAGCTCCCCAGGGAGTGGCTGCAGAGGTGTAGGTGGGATTAGGAGGAACAGTGGATGCCTCTGCTGCCACATTTAGTAATGCTGGGTACTGCTGGTGAATGGAGAAGCAAAATAGGGCATGGCACAGCAGTTCACAGGATGTGTGCACCTCCACAGGAGACCATTCCACTGGTGCAGTGGGAGAATCAAGGTACACACTATTCAGCAACTAGTCAGTCCTTGTGGGTCCCTTCCAAATCAAGATAATCTTTGGGCTTTTTCCTCCTTTGCATTCATTCTTGGTCATTCTCTGCTTCCCAAATTGATCTGTAGAGGTGAATATGAACTGAGGTTAGATTAGTATGTCTGCCTATCACTGAGATTTCCTGTTGTTTAGTCAAATGGCATAAATTCAGATTTCACATGTTTATTTTAAAAACCAAAAAAATTCTTACTTTGATACCAGGATTTCATGTACGAATTGTAGCAGAATTCTGGGAAAGAGATAACCAACCCCTCAGGCTTGTCCAGTGAACTCTCAAGGTTCTGAACCACCTAGAAGAAGGTAGTTGTCTCTCCCTCATACCTCAGATCTACTGTCACCTTCCTTTTGTCCACCCTCAGTCTTGAACAAAGGTGGGGAAGTATTGGCTTGATCAGGTCAAACAAAATTATTTTTCCTGAACTGAAAGGCAAAGCAGTTTCTTAGTTCTGGAGCTCCACCAATTTTACATTTAATTGTAACTTAGCCATATTGCACAGTACATCTTCTCCCATCCCCCTCACTCTTTCCTCACTTTGTAATTATTTGATTGTAAGATTTTTTTTTCTATTTGCTTTATTTGCCTTTGCTTTGAGTCCAGCTCAAGCTGGTTTTTGACAGTTCTTTCTCTCTAGGGAGACATGAAATTTTCCTCTTAGTTTTAAACTTTTGTGCTTATTTAAGCTACATTATTATTTTAGACCTAAGACCTAAAAATTCAATTTCTGTTATTTAGTACTTTTTAATGTCAAAAGTGGGAATCACCCTTGGGAAAAGAGTAATATTAAGGATGAGGTTGTCCAACAGTCATGTTCACTATAGTTTAAACATCCATCCTGAATAAGATTTTTCTAACTTAAATGACCTGAAGGCTGAGAGGAACAGGCAAAACTCGCATAACAAATCTCATTCATGTTGCTTCACTCCTCATTAGATACCACATTCTGATATTGTTTCAGTCTTTGAGGTTGAACAGTTGATTGTCTCCATAATTAATTCTTCCACTTCCTCTCAGTGACAAAGGGGGAGCTCCATGAATATCTGATAAGTAAGTTGTACATTGGCTCACATTAAAAATGGGAATGTCTCCCAGGGATCCCACATAATGAACAACAATAATAAAAGATGACAAGGACTAGGAACACTTTTTTTCTACTAAATTCACATTGGAAGAGATAGGAAAACTAGAAGACAAAAGGTTACAGTTATTGCTTGCTCACTAGCTCTGCTTAAATACTTGCGAGCCCACACTCAGTATGACTCATTAGCAATTTCCTTTCCAGAAATACTGGACAAAATGGACAAAGAAGTATTTATGTCAAAGTGAGTCCCTGTCCTCAGAGAGCTTCTGACACCACATTGCACTGGAGCCATGAGGCCCCCATTTAGCCAGGGAGCCTGGGGCAGGCCTTATGGCTGCTGGGAGGGGCTCCCATGCAAACCTGAGATCTGGCAGCTCTCCATCACTTCCAATGGGCAACAGCTCCCAGGGCAGAGTTAAACTGTCTTGTACCTTACAGTGTCCCAGGCTCACAGCCTGCTTGTCTTCAGGCTCCTCTAGAACACTGAATTTAGTGGAGATTATTTTGTAATAGCAAATGTCTCTTCCAACAAATCACTTTACAGAGTAAGAAGGGCAGAAAAACTAAGCAGTACTTTATTTCCATTATTAAGTATCTAGGAAGTGTATTTAAGAAATGAGGAAAGTGCAGAGCATTTATATCTAAATGAAGGATAGAATTCCCCCTCTCATACACCCTCAGAAGTGTAGGGGAAATGTGCTACATTTAGAGACATCTAGATGTTTTTCAGGACTTGAGTGCTTTCCATCTGGGACCATAAATAAAAAAGTAGCACTGCAAAAATTTTCCATTTCTAGACCAGACAATAAAATTACCTACCCCCAGAACCATTAGATACCAGAACAGAAAAAAGCACAGCTTCACTTTTAATAATTATTGATCAAAATGGAGCTGCATTTAGATGTGACAGTAGCTAGCACAGAAGTGGTAGCACGCCTGCAGATCAGCCAAATAGAGCAACACAAATGGCATATCCAACAGGAAGTGCTGACACGTGCAGGCACGAAGCTGAGATGCAGCAGGTTGAGCCAGGCTCATCCTGTTGCCCATGTGTCCACCAGAGCCCTGCACAAATGTCCCAGGAGACAGCTGCTCAGCATACCTGCTTGCAGGAACCAGCTCTGCGTCTCAGAAGATACATGCCCTCCAACACAGCTGGAAAAAGCAGCTGACAGTGAAACTCTGGCAAGAGTATACTGCTACACTGGCCAAATCCAAACACTTGTCCAAAAACGCAAACAAAGCAAACCAAAATTCCCACTGCGGTCAAGTGGATTCTTGTATAAATATGGCTAACCAAAGTCTTCAAAACAGTGACTCTTCTCCTCTCAGACCTCTGACTCATTTCTGGAAGCACTTCTACAATTAATACTAATGAATTAGAATTAATTCTACTACTAAGACTGATGTTTCAGAAGCTACCTGAGCAATATGGATAATATGGATGCTCATATGCTTCTATATTTAACAGGAGCTCAGCATCCAGATGTCTTAAAACACTTCTCTGTTCTCACACAGCACATAAACCCCCATCCTTGATAATATGCCATAACTAGTGTCACAATCTGGCATGGGGACAAGGTGGTGAACTCTCTGAAGCAAAAAGGTTTCTCCAGGCAGAGAGGACTGGAGTGGGATCTGCCATTCCTAAGGAGCCGGAGCAGAACAGTACTTCACCACTGACAGGGGCATGGGCCTTTGCCTGCCCAACACGCACAACACACCCAGCCAGGAGAATGTTTAATGAGCCATTTTGCCAGCTAATGCAAAGGTTTTATACCAGATAAAACAAAGAGTAATTGCAGTTTTAAAATGGAAAATGTTCTCTCTTATATAAAAATGCATGATTTCACTAAAGAGGGTAATTTACATTTATTGTTTGAAGAGTGAGTACTATATATTCCTTGGAAAATTACACATTTCTTAAAAGATGAGAATAATTTGGAAATTTTTTAGAAAAAACACCTCCCTTGAAACTATGTAGGGTATTTCAGGTTAATCTCACCTTCATCATTTGTTCTTCATCTTCAGGGTAGACTGGCCTGCTCAGGATTCCCACGCTCCATCCTCAAACCCTCCCCAGTTCCAGTAGTGAAATGTCAAGTCTCCAGGCCTCTTGTAGTGCAGTTTCCTTACTTTGGCTGTGTTCATTTGAGCACAGCCAAAGCAGGAATTAAAACTAAACACTGCAAAGTAACTAGAGCAAGTCTATGATCCAATATAAGATTTCAGTTCTTGTTTTTCATTTCTCATACAGTCCACTTCTGATTAAAAACAGACAAAAAACATATTTCAGTCCACCACCAGTGGTTTGGGGAAGAGTGGATTAATTACCATAAATATTCTTCTTCACAGATTTCACAGTCTGGTACCACCAGGTCACTGAGGTACTTTGCAAGGCTAGAGCACCACTAAGTTTTACCTCTAGGGCAATGCGTGGCTCCTGGCAGAAGCAGCACTGATGCTTAGGCTGCTGTCACTGCACTTAGGAAATTATCCTTCACCCATGTAGCACTGGCCTTGTCTTAAGAGAGGATGTAATTTCCCAGCTGTAATCTCCATAAGCATTTCTGAGTGGCACTTTGATGCCATGCCTGTAAATACTGATGCCAAAGAACAACTTAAATTAAGAGATAATGGGGCAAACATTGGCCTATATATTGAATTCCTTTTTTTTTTTTTTTTTTTTTTTTATCTTGCAGAGTAGCACAGCACACAAAAAGAGTTCTGCATCTCAAGTAAATGATCAGCAAAGAGCACCATGGTTGCACTCTAACTCACAGTAATTTCTTGAGGTTTAGTCTACCACTGCAGCTACACAACTGGGAGGTAAAAAATTCGTCTCCTTTCACAACAAACAGCTTTCCTCTCTGACTTCACATATGTTTGAACAGCCTGCTGCTGCTCCTAAATTGAATTTGGAGTTGATTCTTGGACTTTTTTTAAAAAAAAAACCATTAAAACTATTCAAGAGAAAAAATTACCAAGGTTTATACAATCTCCAGCCAAAGGTGAAATTCACCTGGACTTCAACTGAAGTAATTACTGGAACATGGGATAGGAGGGATGCTAGAACTTCAGTGCTGGAAAGACTTGGCATTTTTTTACATGGCTAAAAAGAACCAGAAGCAAAATCTATAGCAAGCTTGTATGATCAATCTCCACAGCTCTGACACATAACACAACAGGGGCATAACCAAACTAAATCTGCTCCCTTCAGTCCTACTAAACCAGAGACAAAAATGTCCCAAAATTATAAACCTTGGATTCAGGTATGAAATAAGGTGTATGGAAGTTTTGGCACCACTAATTGATTTGACTTAATATGCTAAGACTACATGAAGAAGTGACCACAGGACCTGGGCAGGTTTATTGCCCCCCTCCTAGTCTCTTCTAGCATTAACACAAAGCAGCAGATATTAACCATTATAAATTTCCACCTAAAAAAAAACCCAACAAAGGATAGCAGTACCTGTAAGAACTTATCCATAAAGGAATATTTCCAAATGAACTAAGAATCTGTTTCTGAAGTACAACAGCTATTTTGCTTTCACTCCCATCTGCACACTCCCCTTTCACATTAAGAATTCCTCCTTGCAGTTCAGCGTCTGAAGCGATTATGCCTAAACCACATGACAGCCTTCTTGGTGTGGAAAAAGAGTGCTGATAGCAGCGGGGGCACACTGGTGGTTTCAAGCCCACGACTCCCAGCTAGCTGTCTGAACCAATAAACCTGAGAAGAAGCCTTTCTCCTGCATCAAAAAGGTAAGTAGCAATGGACCTACTGGGTGCCCGTAGAAATTGCTGTCATGTACATGCACATAAACACAAAGGTCAAATTATCTGTTTCAAGGTGATACAGAGATTTCATTACTTTGAAAATGATAGAATCCAGCAGAGGTGAATCCTTATTAGATGGAGTGGTCAAGTGAAACACATTGTTTTATTCATGATGAGTTCGTGACTGCATTATCAAAAATGTCTATGGCTTTCTAGTCAGCTTTCTAGTGTGCTGCTCTGGTTTAAACTGGGTCTCCTGTTCTTTTGTTTCCCAGTCTTTCCCTCTTTCAGCCTCTGAAAATGAAGCTGGCCAGTTGGATACCTGAACACTTGATTTGATGACTCAGTGCTCAGGACACAGACCTGAACCACACAGTCTTGGTGTGAAGTCACAGATATTTTGGGGCCAGCTGGGTCTGATGTAGTAAAATGACACCAGAATTGCTTACCAAGACATGGGGAAAGAACAGAGGAGACTGGAAATCTAGGACAGAAATCTGGGGATTGGAGCTTCAACATTTACCTCATTAATGACTCTCAGCTGATCACTTAGTTCTTCAATGCCACTGTTTCTCAGCTGACTCAAAAGAGTGTTGGGAAACTTGAGTAACTTATGTGCCCACTGATACACAAAATAGCTTTGGTGGGTTTCCAGAGACACCTGAAGCGTTCAGACCTTCAAAAATCTTAGAGAGAAGCAGGAAATTACGCGAGTGTATGGTATGCAAAAACTTGCATATTTTTCTTTACAGTGTGATGACCCAGTAGAGCTTGGGTTAAGTAGGAGAACTCTGGAGTAATTTAAATGCCTTCCTTTGGCCCTCTTCACTCTGCACAAGCCTTCTGGTCCCACTCCCCCCTCGGTGTTTCTACCCTCCTGTACTCTCCCCACACACTCTGCAATTTACATTAGCACTTGGAAGTTCAGTGCTGTTTGAACTCCAAACATCTGCCACCAAATTATTTCTCTCTCCCAGTTCACTGAGCAGACATTCTGCATCACTGAACGACAGAGTTTATCCACTGACAACAGGCTGATCATGGCACCGCCAACCCTTCACAGATAAAGTGCACTTATGTGAGGGGAAGCACCCAGAGCACTTTGCAAAAAAAGAAAGAGGGTGGTTCTTCTGATGAATACACAGAGTTCCTTCCCTTCCCCCCTCCAAAAGACCCTCAAAGCAGGTATCTGATACAGTACGTGGTCCATTAAATTGAGCCAGCCTCTAAATGACAGCGAAATGCCTTCGGCAGGCACAGATGTGCCCATGTGCATGCAACAAATTGATTAAGGTCCATGCTGTCACAAGGAAGAGTCAATCAATCCAGAAGGGCTGGTTGCTAATTTCTAGCCAGGAGGAAGCTTCCCTACTGTGCAGGGGATTAGGCAAGCCTGAATCTACAGGCATGCTTTTCCTTTGTTCATTGGCAGAGCAATGGGTGTACGGATACTGCTTTTAAGTGTCCCTTTACTGATTTAAATTAGGGGAGAAAATAATCTAAAGTGCTCATGACATTTACATGAATGCAAAATGAATTCATCATGATTGGCATTATTACTATGAACAGCAAATCCCTTCATAATGGCAGGACATTTAAGAAGTAATGTGCTACTGGATCCCTTGTCTATAAAAGTGATAATAAGGAAATGGCTGTGTCACATATATTTAAGAGGAACTCAGCCACTGGCAAGCTGCTGCTTCAAAGACTCAAAAGAGAAATGCAAATGCTTGTGTTTTTTAGCACCTCAGCTGCACAATCATTGTTGCTCTGTACTTAATGGATCTTTCTCGTGTAGACGGCTTTTACAGTGCTGAAATGTTCCCTATAGGATGCTTCCTGCTGCCGTATCCAACCTAATTTATAGACATCTGAAAAGAGAGGCTTTCAACTATTCCCTCGGAAAATTTTATGCAGTCTCAGAAAGGTTAAGGGTTGGAACAGGCACCTGTAACTCAGCCCAAATCTCATTTCTCTGTTCATCTACAATCACGATTAGCAGACATCTAAGGCACACAAGTTTTATCTCTATTGTTGCATCAAACCATCCAACAAAGATCAAATTCATCTCACTGAAGGCAAAGCACTGGTTACTATGAAGTGCACCTAAGTGCAAAAAATGTGAAGAGAGTGTGCAAATATGCATGTACAGAGCAGTAAGGCAAAAAATATTTCCTGTGAGAAATATTCAGACTTCCCGTGCAAATGCCATATCTATGAGAGTCAGGAATGGCTGTAACCAAATAAAATAACTAGCAGAAGTTGTGCCAGCATTTGGCAAATCCTTTTCTCCATATCCCTGTGATGGAAGATTAAAAGCATCTCAGGTAGTTTGCTATTCATCCCAACAACTCAGGGCAAAAATACCCAACAGGAAGCAGAGCACCTGGGAACTGTTGAAGTAAATGAGTGCAGCACTACTGAAAAAACAGGTGCTTTATTGGTCAGTGCCACCAGTGCTAATTTTGGCTCAGTGCCTTCAGCACTTTATTAAATACTCATGATCCGCAGTAAAACATCTCTTTTTCCCTACTCCTCTTATGTTGTCCCTTATCTTCTCCCTGTGATACAAAACTCCTTTTTTTAACACAGACAGGCACAGCAGGGTGATGGAGTTACATTATAAGCTTGCCCTATAAATTGGAAATGATCTAAAGACTCTACTTTTTGTCCTTGAAATGAGAAGAACCATTTGCTGGTGCTGTCTTAAGACAATGTTCCTGAGAATGCTTTGACAACAAAAACATTTATAACCTCAGCAATTTTATTAAAAAAAAAAATAATCAGACGTTAGGAACAAATAGGTTTGAGCTCTCATACACAAAAGAAGTCTTTGTAATCAAATGTCATTAAATTTCTATGAAAGCTAGTGGTATTAATGCTTTAAGCTGCTTTTGGAAATAGATGACGAGAAAGAAGTTGTTCCTATATGCTTTTAAAATGTGACTCCTTTTGCAATCAATTTCACAAGAACTTGGTAAGCTAGCTTGAAAACACCTCATATTTGTTAGAAGATGCTAATACAAAAAAGGCTCTCATTCAGCACCTCCGCTTTTGTGCTTTCACTTTGCTTCAACATAAATGTTTTTGAAGAAAAGTGTCACATTCCACCATACCTGTATATCAGGTCCCAAAAGACACCGTTGTATTTTCTAAAAAGAGAACTAGAAAGCAACCAAGAAATTCATTTGCAGGCTGTGGACTAGCTGCTATTCCTCAATAAATGCAAAATTACTGCTACAGTGAATTCAAGAAAAGGGTATCCTGCTTCATGTTTTTTTCTGCTGGCTTCCAAATCCAGTACAAAACAAAATAACAAATCACACAGTTCTCTCTCCATGTTCTGAAACAATGCCATGAAGCTGCCCAGTTCCATTTCTGAAGACCCAACTCAACTGGAAGAACCTGAGCCCAACTTTCCACTCCACTTTGGCAGAGGCTAACAGTCACCTTACCAAACATGGCCCAAGTGCCCAGCTAAGCCCAAACTTCCACACTGAGATATATTTCTCCTGTTGCCTGTGCCCAGCTTTTGGCTGCAAAGAGAGAATCACAAATTTCTTGGTTTTGGTCAGACTATCATTGCAAGATGCAGTTTTCCCTCTTTCAGAGACCAGTTCCACTATTGAGGCAAATGAAGTGCACGCAAGAGAGGCTCTTTCCTAAATGCAGCAACAACAACAAAAAAATGCACAGTGCCAGACTTCACCACAGACAGGCACAAAGAGTAGTGTATCACACTAAAACTGCAAATGTTGCAGACTGAAACTGTGCTAAAAAGGAAGGTATTAGAAACCTTTAAAAAGAAAATAGTCAACTTGGACATCCTGCCACATATTCAGGTTGGATGTCAAATTACAATAACCTGAAACATTCTGTTTTTCAAACACAAGAATATTCTACAATGTTACAACCTGACTACAACAGTAGCTGACACATTTTGCACATTTTCCCCCATAACTGTCTCACTATGACAGTTAAACAAACCTGTGGAAAATAAAAATCTAAACACTAAACATGTATCCTTCCAGTAACAGCCTTCCCTCTGCTTTGTTGTGTACAAGCAGGCAGTGAAACACTGACAGGAGAACATCCAATGATACATGAGACACAGGTAAAAAAGTACTGTCTCCGAGGAGCTTGACAGGGGAAAAAGTGATACTGTGAAAGCCACAAAGAGGGCTGAGCCCAAAGGAGACCAGGGTGATGTGGCTGCTGGTGTAACTCACAGAGGATCCTGGGAGCAGAAGGCAGTCAGGCAGTTTGGGACATCACTTGTCTTATGAGACCGTTCACCCCCTCCCATCCTGCATTACCAATCACTCTTCTGCCTCTGACCAGAATAGAGTGTATTTGAACAGGTATCTCAAACTCTGTGTTCCAGGCAGAGATCTTGCTGGATAGGTGTACTTTGGCTGAACTAAGGTCCAGTGCAGCAGTACCAGATAAAATCCCCAGCCTTGACTTCTGAGGACATCAGGACGGATGATCTGACCATCACTTCTAACATTAACATGTGGTAGCTCACTGAAATCATGCTATTTGCCTTTACATAAATTCGAAATAGCCTTTCCTTACCCCTATTTCTTCATATTGTCTGAAAGGTAATGAGATATAAAGAACCAAGAGGATAAGCAATGCTTCATTTATTTATTTATTTTAATGCTAAAGCAGTTAAGTACACAACTTGTATGCAAGAGATGTCCTGGGTTCCCCTGGTAAACTATCAAGGGATTTAACACTACTGCACTCTATTACAATACATCAGTGCCTTTCTGGTAAAAATCAATAGTGACATTGAAGACTTTACCATCTGACATATCTCCCTTTTAGACGTAAAATTAACTTGTGATTTTAACTTTAAAATTATTTGTAGATGGTGATAGAGCTTGCTGTGGAAAGCTTAGCACAGGACAGTAGGGGCTGGGCTCAGTTGCTGTTTGCACATTTAGCCCAACAACAAGGATCTCTGACCCATAACTGAGATTCCCACAGAACAGCAGTGCTGATAATAAATGCCAGCTGGTTTTCCTGTATGGCCCTGGGCAGCATCTCCCATGTTTAATGCAGCAGCAGGAGGCTGCACCTCACACCCCATGCTGAAAGGGAGGATCTCCCAAACATTCTGTGCCCTGAACATTTCAAGAGGATGTTTACATGTAGCACAACAGAGGAAAATCAGAACAGATGGTGGACAGATGTGGGCAGAGTCAGGAAGGGGATAGCTGCCTGGAAATGTTTTTAGCAGTGTCACTCTCTGGCTTATCCAAAGACACCCCACAGCCATCAGCAGGGAGTGGAAGGCTTGTGTAACCAGAAAAAGCATCTGCATCTCCTACATGGTGTTCCAGAAAAGCCTGAATTCTCACACTTTGATCAAACTACAACCAAACCGACAGCAGCTCTTTCCATCCCTCTCTATTCAAATTTCCCACCCACTTCAGAACACAACAGGTCAGATATGATGGCAGTAGCTGTAGTCCATGACGAGGGGTGCAGACCTTGCTCTGTGGGACCTGGAGCACTGCACAAAGAGCCATTAATCTTAAATGACTTGTGGACAATTATTATCCACATGTTATAGAGCGAGAAAAGCAGACAGTAGAGGGTCATGCTTGCAGTTACAGGAGGAAGTGGCTGATCCAAGGAGGGATACCAGAGGGATACCTGCCTGCTCATTCTCAGCTGCTCTCACCTCTGCTCCATGCTCCTCCCTGAACCCTGGGATTTCACTGCTGATGCACAGCATCTGGATAAAAGAGTTTGGGCACAGGTTATCCACTAGCTATTAGAAAATGAGGATATATCTTTTAAATGAAATCAACTCTTGTATGCTGTCCTGGTTTAGAGCCATAACCCAGGACATATGCCCTCACCAGACAGGAGAAGATAACTTATTTCTTTAGGACAAAATCTTGAATATATCACCCCAGCAGCCTCCTGCATTATGACCCCCACACTAATCTTATTAAGAGAGAAGTTACTGGGCTCTTTGTTGGTGAACAGCACATTAATAAGATCTCCTTGAAATAATCCCATCTCTAATATGCAGGGAAAATTACATTTTCCAGCGTAATTACTATGTCAGTCAAAAATCCCAACTCCTTCATTAATTGCATTTCTCCAAATTCCAACAGCTTCTTCTCTAGCAGTAAAATTCCAGGAAGAGGAGGAGACAAGAAACCCAGGCAGCTCCTCTTATTAAGTAAAGCCAACAGCAACTCTGGGAGGCTTTGCTTGGATGGAGTCTGTTGTTTTAACAGTGGGAGCTGCAGACATCCCAGCAGGTTGCTCAGAAGGAGGTCACGTTGTTAGGGCACATCCCCTTTCCACATCTCCTCCCCACAGCCTCTCCTGCCCAAACCATCTGGGAGGCAGTCCTTGGGGCACCACAGAGGCAGCAGTGCTCAGCCCCTGCAAGAACCATGAAGGCAAGCCACGCTCCCTGTGAGCCATCAAGTCTCACAGAGGTGACTGGGTCCAGCCCAGATCCACCTTGAGAGGGCTGGCTGAGCAGAAACCAGAGCAGCACAGGCAGCATGGTAGGTGACACCCATGTCCTTCCGCTCAGCCCTAAGCTAAGGACCAAGGCAATAACAGGGCAGGAGTTACAAGATAAGACACAGAGACCTGACCAAGAAAAGCTGTTTCCTAGAGGTGTCTGGGAAATATCCTAGAGGATATTTTCCCTCAGGCCAGGAGAACAAGGAAGGCACAGGGAGGGTGAAGAGTGATGCTGCTGGGCAGAGGTGGGAGGTGAGATGACCTAGCACCTGCAGTCCTGCCACCAGCTTGCATTCAGAAAGGGCATTCAGCTGCCTTCTTAAATTTGAGGCATTACTGTTTGGTCTTAAAGAAACACATTTCAAATGTTCCTGCCTTTCCATCTGGTAACAAAATGGAGTTGATGATATCGTTCAGAAACTAAACACAGGCAAGTGTGAGCAAGAAACTTAAACCTGGCACCTTGTTTGTGTAAAATACAGCCATAACTTCTCCTTCTACTTTCCTTTGCAAGAAAAGCATAATGCTTTGTCCAAGAGTCTTAAGACAATAAAATACTGGTTTCCAGAGCCTCTATCAGAAAATGGGGCTTGCAATAAAAGATTTGATGCAAATGCACAAGTCATAATCTGGATCTCAGTAAAATATTAACAGTTTTGGGTCAGTAATCATTGGGCAGATGCATTGTGCAGGAAACCCAGGTGGTGATCACTGTAGATCATTGACAGACCACAGAGGGCTTCCCTTTTCCCCCTGTCCCAAAGGGAATTTAAAGATAACTGACAGACCCTTGCTCTTAGTTCACAAGTGTTAGTCAGCTGACACATACCAACTCCTAAGAATGGGTATATGAAGAGTAGTTCTGACAATACATATTCCAAGAAGTCTGGGAAACAGTATGCAAGAAGGAACATGTTTCTAATAAGCACTTACTTGCTAACAGACAAGCAAAAGTGGGAGCTTGAGAAAAAAAATTGAGAAAGCAAGGTATTTGAAGAAAGATAATAAGAAACAAAATTATGCATTTTTAATGAATTTTAGGAGGGTAAAAACAGGAAACAGTCACAAGATGTTGTGCTAACAAGAGAAAACTTACCCAGCAACAAAAAGTTTCCCTGCAAGGAAGTCTGTGGACTAAGGGCCCTGAGACAACTGCCTGAGAGGAAAGGAATGAAGGGATTTCCAACCACTGAGATCCTGGGAAAAGGGAGAGTGAAAGTGGGGGAAGGGAAAGGAGAAGGGGCAGAAGGAAAGGACTGTTCCAATGTGGCTTTAAAGCTGCTGCACAGAAGAGTGATGTACCCAGATGTCCTCTTTGTCCGTGTCCCATGGTCTCTGTCAATGGCCTCCAGCGAGTTCGCCATGTAAGAGCAACAACTCTCTCAAGAAGGGAAAACACCAAAGTCTTGGCCACTTTGCAAGCCCTGTGTGAGACCCTCATGACACACTGACCTGATGATAGTGCTTACTATGGTCACCATAATGCTTACAGCTCAGCAGCTGGCAGCCTTCTGTAGGTCTCTGCCTTGTTACCACACAAGATCCTTCTGCATCGTATATGCAACGACTTACTTCAAATCCTACATAACACTGCACTCACTGCAAATCACTAAATAGCTCTAGTTCAGCCATTTGTAGGAAAGAAATTGCAGAGAGAAGACACACAGGTCCTTTCTGGGGGACACATAACACCAAACCTATTTTCTCTCCCCTCTCTGATTTTATAGTCCCTTTTCTCAGGTGCTGATTGTGTTGTTAGTGGGGGCACATGTCAGTGAGAGTCCAGAGGTTTCTCAGCAGCAGCCTTTAATCAAAAAAGGCTTCATGCTGAGAGGGCCTGACTCATCCATTAACTTCTCCCATAATATCCTGTTTTGTTACACTACATGGGAAACAGAACCTCTGGGGAGGGAAGAGCAGAAAACCCTGCATCAACAGGGTAACTAATGAACATTTCTCTTTCTCTAGCTGCTCAACCTCTGGGAGGCAGCTGAAAAAAGAAACTCAGCTAGGAAGACAGGAATATATCCTGTTTGTTTAGTGAGCATGGAAGCAGGTGGCCTCCTGCAGCCACAGGAAACTGCCTGTGATCCAGTGAGACAGGTTACAGCCAAGGGACCAGGAAAGCTTTCAGCAGCGACTTACACCACCTCCTTCCCAGATGCTGCACACACTTGGCTCTTCCTGCCCTGCTAATGTGTCAGTCCCTGCAGCTTTGGGAGAGGACAAATTTCCTTCCTTCTGCTGTTTGATATCTTGCTGTCAGCCACATTTTTGAGTCATCCTAAGGAGCTGTCTATGTACTCTAAGAAGTGCTGCACAATTATGGCTGGGATTTTAAAAGACCAGATGCACTCAGTAGCACAGAAAAGATCATTCAGGTCTCAAAAAAAAAAAAAAAAAAAAAAAAAAAAAAAAAAAAAAAAAAAAAAAGGGTCAGCAATGTTAACTGCTATTTGTCATGAAGATATTACTTATTTTTACACTGATGATATTTTCTTTTTAAAGACACTGGGGAGGTATTTTGGCCGTGGCCATATTCGGCCAATGCAAGGTCTGAAGCAGGATTTGAATACAGGAGGAAAGCTGGATGCAGGCCCTTATTTTAATTTCCTTTTGCAGCACCATATGGATTAGATAGCAGAAATAACAGCCTTCAGCTCTTTGCACACCTGAGAACAGACCCTATGCTTGGGGAATCAAATTCCCCCAGTTCAGGGAAAATTCTCAATGTAGGACAGGAGGTATTTACAGCTTTGTATTGCCATGGCTGCACAAAAGTATTTTGAATGTGTCTTGTTTTCTGTGCATCTGATTTGTTAACTGCTTACTTAGAGATAAATCTCTGGGATTTGGGTTTTTCTCAGATAGGAAAATTAGGCATTTCAGAAGGATCAAATTAATATAGTGAGAAAAAAATTAATTTATTGAAGACCTCACTCTGGCCTGCACCTACTGCAATACAAAATGACATGACTTTGACAAAGATGCCACAGTATGAGTTCCCAGATAAACTTTAGTGAGCAAAAAACAAATACAAAATTTTATTATAAACCATATGATAAGAGAAGAGAAAGTTGAAAACTACATGAATGTTTAATATTGAGCACAAAAGCTAAACATTTCCCTGACCTTATCTTTTACTTATTTCCTTGGCCTTTCCTGAAGCTGAGATCTTCCTCTGCCTGCCCACCCTGATAATCACTTAATGATGCACAATTAACATGAACAGCCTTCCAACCAAATCACCACAAATCAAGAGAGATCACCAGCCAATAATTAAAACAAGTCAGACCTTCATTTATGGATTTCTGCCACATCCATGCTGATAGGTCACCCTCTGAAAATGCCCTTGTAACACAATCTGTGTTAACTATGTGCAAAGTGGGTTGAGCAACATTTTAAACCTGAAAACAATGTGCTCATTAAAAAATTTCCCAGCATTTGAAGAGGCAATCACAATGTGTAGAGCAAGTCTACGTACCATGCCTGTTCTTGGCAAGGGGTCATCCAGACCATGCCAGAGGATGCTACATTGGGATGGATGGAGCACTCCTGAGGTCTGCCCGGGATTTACTCACTGGGGTGCTCTCAGGACACAGAAGAAGTTGCTTCAAAGATGATGTAGGCATGGCCTGAACGCAGCAGACAACAAGTTGTTGTTGATTTCCTGACACCTGAGATGCTTTTAATAAACAGTTAACATCAAAAGGGAAGATAGCCCACACATGCCAGAGGGCCTTGCATTGAGGCATTTACTGAAACCCTTTGACAAGGCTGCACATCCTGTGTGTTCTGCTGCTCTTTAAAAAGCAGCATAATGCAGTGCCTGCCTGCCTGCCTGTGGCTCTGAACAATTGTCCAGCTCCTCACCACAAGAACACCAACACAGGGTAGAGTTCTTTCAGAACAACTGACCAGCTGTGGCATCTGTGAACACCCTTCAATTATCTTTGTCCTTAGTGGACCCAAGTTTGAACTGGAGAAACTGTAAAATCTCTCCTCCTCAAAGGCAGTACTGACCAACATAACCAAGAACATGCAGCTAAAAGATAAGTTCTATTTATGTGTGAATATGGCCAAGAAACTCAGATCTTTGGCTTCTGCTACAGTTACCTGTAGAAATTTAACAAAACTTGCTGGTCTCCATTTCTCTAGATGTCAAATGTTAAGTGCCTCGTGTTGTGCACACGACATAGAGAAAAGTATTGTTACTTTGGTATTTTTGCCACCTGCTGTGAATGTTGATATTCCTTCCTGTTTAATTAACATGCAAAAGGTGGGCCTAAGAAGCTTGTAGCATGTAGGAAAAACCACTGAAGATGTCAGTAGAAAACACAAGCATGAAGATTTCTGTTAAGTCCAAACTATCTTAAAGAAAAATGGCCTCAATCAATACAATAAGCAATTAAAAGGCCACTTCACATGTACTGCTTTGGAGGAGAGTCTGTCAGAATCATGTTGAAGCTTCCCGTGAGAGCTGTGATTACTGAGCTGTTCATCTTAAAAATTAATTACTACTTTGCTTTACTAGAAATTAAATCAAAATTGCCTAAATTTATAAAAAATGCTTTTCTCTTAAACGAGAGAAGAGGAAAAGGACTCAGCTTATCTGCCCTGTGAGAGGTCCTCACATATGAGTCCTACAGGAATGCCTCAACATCTCTTTGCATGATGAATGACTATGCTCCCATATCCCATGCTTCCCTAGCTTCCTGCCACATGCCTGTGTTTTTCCACAGGTGTACTGAAATTAGAATAATGCAACAAACGAGCAATGGACCAGTATCTGAAAAATGGAAAGAAGTGGCTGAAATAGCACTTTTGCTTTTTGAGCCACAAAGTGGCTGGGGAAGCATTTTGTGTGTCTAATGCACAGCGGCAGGCAAAGGATTAATGAAACATGATGCTTCAAAGCCAAAGATGTTGCTTATCTTAATTAGATGTTGCTAATGTTAATGTGAAAAGAGAAGCCTGAATCTCCAGTTATGTATTCCTATGGCAGCTGGGAAGTCTTTTCATTAGTTTTTGAATTACACTGTTTTTACCCCAGCATGAAGGGAAGCAGGCCTCTGTTCCAAGCATGGGAAAGCTGATCAGCTCTGCAAGAGCTGAGTGGTGTTTCTGAAGCATGGCTATTCTTCCAAAAGGAGTCCTGGCACAGGAAACACTGAAGATCTGTATTCTTGCACCTGCAAACTGGATGTTATTGCTCAAGTTTCCAATTATTTCGTGCCTTTTTTTGTATACCCATTACTACTAAAGCAAAGTATGGCTTATATAGGAAAAGCTACATGAGCATTATATGGAGCCTGGGAGAGGCAATGCTACTTTTTGAGATGTAAAACATAGAGTAAGTACTTGCCTGTCAAATTGAGCAAACCACATGATCCCAGGAAGATTTTGTGCTTGGTCTGCAAGACTTTTCCACAATGTTTGCCGTAATTTGCCATTTTCCTTTCAGATTAAGTGGAAGGGCAAAGTCAACCTGAACAAAAAGAAAACTTGAGTAGAAATAGAAGACTTTCTTCAAAACAGGAATCTTCCTGTTTAAACAGCCACACTTCAAAGGTATTCTTTGCAAAAACCCTTTTAAATTGACTAAAATAAGTTAAATCTACATTTCCATCCACATCTGAAGCCATTTCTAATCAAGGTGAGACAGAAGATGGGCAGATGGGAAGTCAATGGATAGCCATTCCCCAGTGGCAAAGCTAATCTATTAACTCAGTACTGGTCTGTGTAAGGTGAGCAGATTGTTCTGGTTCCTGATTTATTCTTCTGCTGGGATCCTGATAACACTTCATTTTTGTGAGGACAGCTTTAGCTTGGCTTGGACTCCCCAAAGGCAGTCCAGGTTTCAATGGGTGTCCAAAGTCACCTTTAGAAGTTATTTCAACAGCAGAGATAATCCTTGATATACAAAATTTAAGTCTTTCTAAGTGAGGCTGCAAAAGTAACCCACGGCTATAAAAAACTGGAATTACAGATCAATATCAGAAAAATTCAGAGAACTCCATGCAAACTTTCTACATGTGTTGCACCAGGTTATTCAAGCCTCATTTTGTCCTTTTCAGTTTTACTCTGGTCTCTTCAACTTTTTCAGGGATATATGTGATGTTTAGAATAATTACTAACTGGAGCCAGGAAAATGAAAATGTGGTAAGAAAGTATAGTTTCTGGCATACCACAGTGCAGGACACTGCCAACACCAAAATGCCTAAAGGAAACCACACTAGGAGATGAGATATTTGTTATGTTGCAGAGAGGATTGAAGAGAAATAGCAGAAATCAATTCATTCTGAGTTAGCCATTAAGGCAGAAAAATTGCCTTTTGCATTTCCAGAGGAGCTTTTTTCATGCTACAGAGCAGCACTAGAACATAAAGCCACTCAGAAGGGAGCAATATAAGATGCAGAGAAGACCATGAGCATCAAGGAAAAACCGATCTCAGGAAGAACTCATACCAACAGCTGTACAAACTCCTGACTTCAATGGCTGCAACTATAAAATAGGGACTTTCATATAGAGTAGATCACATAAACTAGAAGGGTGGTGCCTTCTAGTTGGTGCCCCCTCCTAGCAAAAGGAACCAAATGCCCCAACCCTTGGTCAGAATTTCCCACTTTTAGTTAGGCTTCAGCCTGCATAGGCTATGGATATGCTATGAGTGCAGGAGGAGTTTTGGTGGCAGGGGAAGGTTTTCCAGAATTTCCAGGGTTCTTTGCTGCATGGAAATAGCACAGATCTCCTTGTACAATTCTGTTTCCTTGTACATATGGAGTCAGACAGCTTTTTGCAATTACTTCTTTCTCTGCTGCAGCAGCCAGCCCCACTGACAGGTGCCACAGCCCAAGTGAAAAAGGTCTCATATATTTAGTTGCAAATTATTTCTAAAACCTGTTGCAAGGTCCCTAGGTGCTGCTGCCTCTGGTCTAAATTTTGAGTAGTTTCAGTTATATTCTATTTGCAAGGCCTATATTTAACTTACAGAGTAGCTCCTGATTTTTTTATTTTTTAAAGCAAACAATACATATAGATTATATAGAGAGACAGATATTTGTGTATAGTGTGCTTATCTACAAATATATACATAGTATATGTATATAATTTCTGAGCATCCCATTTTAGCAATTGTATCTATTGTACCTTTTAATGTCACTACATAGAATAAAGAGGCAGAGATAGAAGGAATAAACACTGACCATAACTGTCTGTAGCCAATAAAGTCTAGGGCTCAAACAACTCAACCTGGTAGATAAATTACAGCTGCAATTCTGAGTGTCATTTTTAACTCATTCTCCCACTCAGGCTGCCTTGTCACCTCTCTCCATCTCTGAAACACATATTAAACTGCAGTCTGATAGTGTTATCAGCACCTTTGTCAACCAAATAAATTTGTCTCCCTGGGATGGTGAAATGTGTGTCACAAGTGAAGGAGATTTCTGGAGTTCAGCAGCAATCTACAGGGAAGTGTTAATTAGAACAGACTGTGTCATAAGGAAGCCCAACAGACACAAACTAATTAGCACCAACAAGTGTAGCAGGGCTGCTTTGCGGAGGCAGCACTCCATCACTGGCTTCTAAGAAGTTAGCACTCCTTCCTATTCCCTGGCTCTAGTCTCAAAATGGCATTAAAACATATGGTACCAGAGCAAGAGTCCCACAAGGATATAGCAGGAAGATCTGCTTTTGCTTCATCCCATCTTCATCGACTCATTCCCACCACAGCATTCAACTCAGTCTGTCCACAAGTCAAAGGTATCCAAGATTTCATCCAGGTAAAGAGAGTGGGTCCTCAGAAAAGTATGCATCCCTCCTGAATATCAACTGGACTGATGGTCTATAAATGCAACCAGTTTCCTTGGGGAAGCTAAGAACATTGAGTGTCCATGCAGATTTAAACTAGGCTGTACAGTACAGAACAGCAAGGCATTCTAAAAGTCCAGCAGGAATCTGGGGGAAAAAAAAAAGAACTAGGAAGAGCCCTGCAGCAGGTCAGCTTACAAGCTTGCAGCTTAAATATTGCTGACGAGCTGACATCAGACAAGAAAAAAAAAAGATTTCTAAATGACACAACAGATGTTCTTCAGATGAGTCCCCATTTTTTCTCAGATGCAACCTTAGCAGATGGACTTGAGCACATATATTCTGTAAGCAGATAAGAGGAGAGAGATGCTAAAAAAAAAAAAAACTTGACAAAATATAGAAAGTACTAGGAAGCATCATATACAATGCTTGTTTCTCACATTCTTGTGCTTGTTAATTTCCTCATTTTTAAGGGAAAATATTTCAGACTGAATACAGGTGCTACATAATACTAGTAACCAATGCGTCACCATCTAGCTGGGTTTCCTCAGGTTTATATCTATAAAATTAAAAGTAATACTGCAAGCAGAAGAACCCATACCCACAAACACCTAAGACTTCAAGAACAATATTTGCTAAGTTTTCCTTTATAACACAGCCATTTAAAATGCTTTGTGTCCACCAGTTCATATTTCTCTCTGCAGCTTCTTGATTCAGGCACATAATTCCTTTAATAAACACAACAATGTTGGAACCCTTTGGGATCTTGTTCTCTCACCTCTTTTGGTCACGAACTTATCTCATCTGAGGATTAGAAGCTTTCTTTCCCACTCCGGTCTAAATGTGCTTGACAGGCATAAAAGAGTGTAGTGTAAAAACTGGTTTCCAAATAATCAAAAGTCAAAGCACAGGGCCAGAAAAAGCTAATGGGACCTGTGGATGCATAACACATGCTAAGAACAAACCATTTCAGCCTCCTTTTAGATGTGTTTGGGCATTTTAACAACAAGCACCCTTTGGCACAAATTGGATTAGAAGGTTTTACAACATTAATGCTGTGACCAGCCCCTACTGACTCATACAAGTTTCTAAGAGCTGCTTCTCTCAAAACTGAATTTCATATATCAAAGAAAGCTGGAATAGAACAGCAGGAGAAAAAAGTATTTTTTGCCCACATTCCTCATTTTGGCTCTGCAGGCAGAAAGAAAGAAAAAAGAGAAAGAAAAGAGAGAGAGAAAGAAAGTTTAGGGTGTTAGATTCAGCAATTTATGAAACTATTCTTTGTGAACCAAACACTTAGCAACAGGATAGTCTTTATCCTGCTGTCATTAGCAGAGACAAGATCTTACAGTCTGATGGCTGAGGGCATCATCCTTATGGATGGCTGGGTAATGAAGGAGCTAACAGGCCAAATGCTTTTATTACTGCATTGACGTTGCACAGCAATGTGTGACCACAGCAACTTAGGAAGAATGAATGTACATGTACACCCTCTCTAAGACCTGTTTTCTTTCCTCTTACACTAGTAGAGAACTGGGACCAATATTATCCATACACCATGTTACCTGCTACTACAGAAAAGAGCTGATCAGCTATCATTGTGTATTGAAGCAGATGGTGTGTAAATACCAGAAGCCTTATGATACCAAGCTTTTCAGAGATCCCATTTCTTTTTCATAGCAGGGTTTAAATTAAACTGCAAATGCTGCAAAACACCTAGGGACAGGTTCTTTCTTCTCACAATCCATTGCAATAAGAACAAACTCCAGTCAAGTCAACAAAACCAGAGGTCTAAAGCAAGTATCAGAAGAGAATCAGTGTTCTCCAAAGCCATATATATTACAGAAGGAATTAAGATTGCCTGTATCAGGTGATGGTAACTGCATCAATCACACAAGATTTTGCAGACTGGAGTTCTTGCTGTGGGCATACATGACAGACACCTTTTTCCCTGCTGTCCACTGTTTTCACCCCAAAAGCAGAGTGACAGAACTGCACTAAGCAGGCATTGATTGCTAAATACTTGGACAATCTGGAAAGGAATTATGGCACATAAACCAAAGCAGGCACGCAATTTAACATGCCTTGCATAACTAAGTAACTAAACATGTACAGCATAGCCCAGCACAGCTCAGACCACTTCAAGCTCAGACCACCTTTTAGGTCAGCTGAAGCCTTGGAGACAGCAGTGTGAAAGACATTACATAAAGACACCTTTGCTTACAGATAATTTTATTGTTGTTATTTAGGCATTTACATGAACTGTGCCCTTGCTGCTAATTCCTCACCATCCATCAGGGCAAGGACAGAAATCTAGGTGTGTGTATTCACTCACCCTACTGTTTTTCAGCCTTGTAGGAGGGAAAGGCTTGCAAAAGACCTGAGACACAGAGTAAAACACAAAGCCTGTGGACACGCACAGAACCAGTTGAGTTCTTGGAAATCAGACTCCTTCTCTGAGACTGTTGACCAGACTGAGAGATAGAATTCTAAAAACATGGCTTCTTTTCATTATTATGCTGTGTGTCTTTCTTATTTCACTTTCTTGCAGGAGAAATGGATAAGTAAAACACTGTTACATTTTTTTATAGTTCATTTTAGTTCTGAACTCAGAGGAGAGCACAAGTGAGATCCCTCCACAGAGCACAAGTGCAATCCATTCCATTGCTTAGACTTTGCTCTGTGAAGTCTCTTCACAGAGACACTCAAGCTTCAGTTTCAAGCATCATTGCAAGAATCCCATTGATGGACATATTGGAATGGAGAGAAAAATATACAAAAATATTTCTTTCTTCTACATCTCCTCCAAACCCACAAACCATTCTAAAAATCATTTTCCTTCCCTTTTGAGCAATAAAAAGAGTAATCCTGTGTGTCATCAATTGCCTTTAGGCACCAGGTTCAAATATGCTTAATACCTGATCAAATGTTTTGTGTAGCATAAGGGAAGCCAAATTCCTAACACATCAGGACCCAGTGGGAAACTGGTAGAACTACTCTGGAGTCTTTAGGTTTAAAGCATTCACTGATTTGCTCCTTTGGCTTTGAAAAGAGCAGACTAACTCCTGTATAAGCTACTGACTGCTTTGTCAAAAAGCAGGTCATAGAACGCCTGTCTGACTTGACACAACGTGTTTGAGCTCTCACAGTTGCACAAACTGATTATGAAATTAAATGTGATGGTGAAATACACTAATTATAAAACTCCTAAATCAGAATTATGTCTTTTTTATCCAATATTACTCATCTGAACAGGAAAAAATGGCTCCAAGTATCTTTTGAACTTACTATGTAACTGCTGGTATGGTTCCCTGCAGCCACACAGATAATTGGGAGACCTGGTGTAGCACACAGTTGCTCTGGTTTGCTCCTCTCTTCATACACACTGGGAAGAAGAACAGAATGAAGGATCAATTTCCCTCACTATTTCAGTCAGACTGGGAAAGTCCCCTCAGACTATTTTATTTTACTAATTTTTTCATGGTGTGGCAACTTACAGGGGACTTGAGGCACCATATGTGCTTATAGAAGAAGAGCTGAGCCCATGCCTCTGTACTGGAAACTGGGTGGCCCACATGGTAAAGCCATTCATGACCCAAAAAAATGTCCTCAGATGTAGTATGGTAAAGGCAACACCTATTCAGGCTTTCCTTGGCACTCCAGGCTGTGTACCATTTCAAAGTGTAGAAGGTACTTCAGGATCCATGAAGTACTTGCCTTTCTTATATACCTTTCCACAAAATATCACATAACATAACATAACATAACACATAGATGTTTGTCCATGACATCCTCTGAGAGATGAGCAGGACAGTGCAACTTGATCTGGTACTACTCACAAATTCCAGCTTGCACTTAACAGGAAATCCAGTTCAACTCATAGAGCAAAAATGCAAAGCTATGACAAAACACTTACCAAGTTATTAATGACTTCTAAATGGTAGTAGGCAAGGGGTCAAGTCCCAGACTGGGCATATTTCATGCAAGTCCAATAAAGCCTAATGCAAAATCGTAGAGACTTTCACATACACATAACCCAGTATATGCTCCCAAACGCCTGGAGACAGTCACTTGCTGCTACAAATTCTACTGTACAACCTGCACTTTAAATGCAAAGCCCCCCTGGTGCTAGCAGTAATGATTTGGATTAGCACATTATTTCCCACTGCTAGGGAAATAAAAATGTCTCAGTACCACTATCAGGGATTTCTGTGGCAACTCAGTGAATAATGGTAAAAGCAGCTGCAAAATAGCAAGCGAACAAAGACTACAGAGATATAATGGTGACTCAACAACCTTTCAATTCAGATATTAAAGAGTCTGCAGCTCCTTTTATGCTGCAGGTGAATAAAAGGTGATTGAGCAGAATTAACCTCTCCCTAGAGCATTAAGAAAAGTTAAAGTTCCAGTGCAGACTTGCTGGGCTCTTTCAAATTTGAGTTTCTTACAACTTTTACTGCTGTAATACCAGTGAACTGAATGTCCAATGAACTGAATTTCGTCAGAGCTGAGTTTTAGAGGGCTGAGTTAAAAGAATTATGTGAATTAAAAGTGCTTTTATTGAGATGATAAGTTTCCTGTTGAAATGTATAAGCTTTCAGGAAATGTTGATACTGAACTGCAAACTCTTGTTCTCTTCCCAAGAATCTACACAGTGCCCAAGAGGTACTCACCCTGCCTATAGAACTTTGGTTGACTGCATGAGAATTTGTTTAAATTCTACACTAAGACAACAGGTATTCAAGCACGTGCACAGCCATTTTATGGGTTTAGCACTAATTTAAAGATCAATTTAGGAGCCCCATGTGAAGAACAGGCTCCACAGTTCTGGAAACCTGAAGCCCTGACACATACATGTGTATCCAGCATTTGGCTTGCTCTCTGATCTAAAAAGAGCAAATTCCTCATGTTGCAACAAATACTGAAAGTATAAACCGCAAGAGTTTCATGAAGCTTTTGCTGAGGGGAAGACAAAGGAAAACAAATTGATGAGTAAAATGATTAATGTGGAAAAGTCAAGGCTCTGGGAAAAGACACAGAAACTACATCACAGGTTTTTAAAGTTTTCAAGGAAAATACAAACTGTACATTTCCAAAATGTTTGGATAGGCTTCTCCTCTCCTTCCCACAACCTCATTTGCTCCTAAATATCTTCATGGTATTGGTTCAGACCAAAACTATAGAACCAGAGGTGTCACAGGAGACTTCAGGTGAGTGAGCTATGAAATTCAGCTGCAAGTGAATTTTGGATGGTAATTTATCCAACTCAAATATTACCTACCCAATACTTAACACAAAGTGAGCCGGCAATAAAAAAGTATGAAGGCATTACATTTCCCCTTTGGGAAACAGAAAGAAAAACACATTCAAGGGCAGATGCAGAAACCTTAATACGACTGAGGACAACACTGAGACAGGGGAGGTTTTTATTTGTATATAGTGCTAGCTCTAAGAACAAGTTTGCTAATGGAAAGTGATCAGCAGACATGCCTATTATTGAGGAATAGAGGAATAAACAGAAAACCAGTTAGTTGGAGCTTTTAGACTCGCTGTCCTCTGCAAAATTCTTTCACTCTGGGCAACCACCAACTGAATAAAGTTTACCAAGGGCAAGTTGAATTCTGCACCTGGAATGGGGCAACCCTGGATGTATGGACAGATTGGGGAATAAGACACTGAAGAGCAGCATCTCTCAAAGGGAGCTGGTGCTCCTGGTTGATGGCAAGTTAAATATGAGTCAACAGTGCCCTGGCAGCCAGGAGGGACACATATATTTACTGGACTATAGGTGAGCATTGAATAGCTGGGTGTCTCTATTTGTCATCTGAGTTAAAAGGATAATAAAGCACTCTTTCACAGTAGCACTCAAGAATTTTATGCACAATACACCAGAAACCCTGTATTAAGTGGCTGAAGACATTTGGCTTTTCACCCTTCATAACCACTGACAATATGTGGGAATCTAAGTTTGTGATTGGACAATTTCCTGCACTATTACTCATGTCATGGCTTATCAACCAGGATACCCAGTGGCATTTATGAACATATTAAATGCTGATACAAGCAGAAGAGGAGTAAGCTACATGTTCTTTTACTTCAGGTTTGAGCATGGCCAGCTCATTGGAGGCAGGTGTTGGATTGTCTTTGGGTTTCTACTGATCAGATTTGCCACAAGGACATGAAGTCCAGTCAGCACCACAGCTGGAGAAGCAGAGCTGCTGCTTTCTGCAGGCTCTTGAGGTGAAGAGCATTCTGGTCCTCCTACCAGACAGTTTATCAATATTGCTGCTGTTGAATATAGATTTTTGCCTCTCCGGGTGACCTGCAGATCTTAGGAAGAAAAAGCCTACAGTGTTTGTAAAGCCTACAGTGTTTGTCCTCAAAGGCTGCCTGGCTGCAGATAAAGTGTAGCTGAAACATGTAACTGTACTTTGGCTGTACTCTTGGACATGGCCTCAGAACTGAGTTGATTGTCCACACTGAATTGTGCCTTCAAGGGGAGAGTTTCATCCTGAAACTCATTCCTTGAGTGAGTCATCTGGAAAAAGGATGAGGATCCTCTAGTAATGCAGCACCCACAGTTCCTGGGATACAACACAGATCTGCTACCAGACCCAGAAGAATGCAAACCCCTGTTATGTGACAGAATCCATAATATACAAGTGCTTCAGGATACTTCTGAGTCTCTGTTCCTACTGAGAACAGCATCACCAAATGTAGAATCCTATAGAATATTCTGAGAAGGAAAGAAGTAAAGATTCTGGGAAAAAAAAAAAGGCATCTAGGAATTAATGTATGACTTGAGACTGGGGAATACAGAGGTGAAATAAGTTAAAGCTGCAGAGGCTTAACTAAATTGACATGGTCAATTACCAGATAACGGCAACTTCCAAACTTCTTATCTCAATTACTAACAATTTGGCTACAAATAGCAAAAGTAAACTTCATTAATCTAATTTGATTTTACTTTGGAAGGTTTCAAAATGTAATATTAAAAATGGGCTCATGGTAAAAAGTAGTTTTAAACAGTTGCAGCACAGGGTAGAGGACTATTTTCCCAACAGAACTGTACCATTTCTTCACTGCTTCAATGCTTCCTACCTTACATACAAAAAAATGTTTGGTGAAAAATCCATTTTGTTCATTTGTTCCTGGAAAAAATATGTGAGTGGGCAGAGGGAGAGTCTGTACCATAGCCTGCAGAAATCAGCAAGATTCCTGTGGCATTTAAGAGCCAGGGTTTGTGATCAGACAGAAAATCTCAGATAAGACCAAACAGTAGAGCTGGCAGAAGCAGAGAGGCACACAAGTAATAATTAAGTGCTGACTGAGTGTTTGAAAGCATCTTTGACTTTTTCAGCTGTATTTCCTGGTTTAATGCAAGACATTATCTCTACAAACTTTGGATTAATGATGTTCTTAGATTGTCACAACTTTGACAACACACCAAGTAAAAATAATGAACAAAACAAATCATGTTCAAAAAGCATAGAGCAGTCACAGATTCAGCATGCTCCTAAACGTAAACCCTATTAAACTGATTTTCTTCCTTGTCAGAGTATATTCTGTGCTGGGTCACAAATGTCCAGGGATGTGAAGCTTAATATCATGACTGATTTTCTGGTTTCATCAGAGTGACTGGTATGAATAAAAAAACCAGTTTTCTCTTATCACTTATTTTCCCACTCCCCATGTAAAGCAGAATATGCAAGACTGCAAACACCTTTCAAATTTATTGCCTTTATTGCTAGACAAACGACTTTGAGGAATATCTCTCTGTCGTGATATTTGTGGAAATGAAAGCACAGCATCAATGCCAAATTAAAATTCTTTATAACTAGATTGACAGAGGGGAATTTGTCCTGCCAGAGGCAAATTAGGAGTCATTCTGCTTACAGGATCAAACCATTCCTGAATACAGTGAGGTGATTGACCATCTTTTTCTATCTAGCCTGTGTCTACAGACCTCAGCAGATAATTGGCATCACATAAATAAATAGGAAGTTTTTAAAAGGTCTATTGAGTTGACAGAATGAGTCTTAAGCCAGAGAACAAAAGGAATGCATTCATTATGCTGGCAGCCTGGTTTGATACCTCTCATGCAGAAGATGCTGCTAATCCTGATGAATATTCATTCTGAACAGGAGCCTGAAACAAAATGCATAAATTCACACCTCTCAAATAGGACATCTTTTGAAAGCCATCAAAATACAATATTCTCCACACATTTTTCCACTTCGGCTAGTCCCTTGTATTTCAATTAATTAAACATTACCTGCACATGCCTGCATGTACATAGCAAAGAAAATCCCTGTGTTCTCAAAATTTAGACCTTGATACTAAGACCACACTCATACCACTGGCATATGAACAAGAAGTATTTTTCTTCCCTTAATATACACTGTTCATACAGTAAAATACTTGCATTTGATGGCAACACAAAAATCCTAGGGAACCACAATCACATATTTAGCATTTTATAATGAGTAGCCAGGATTAGCCCCAAAGGTTTAGGGGCAATGCAAGCTCCACACCCTGATGTAGCCCCAGAAACAAAGCAAAAATACCATAGGTCTTCACTGTTACCTAGGAAGACACAGACAGTCTTGTCACCTAGAAGATCCTGGGGGCAAACTACAAAACATTCTTCTTCTCTGTGGAAAGGAGAATCTACTAGAGAAAGAAGATTACCAACACTCTTTCTACAGCTAAGTTCCTGTATTGACTCCAAAATTCCTAAATTGCTCAGCACAAAACATGATGAGCACTTTTAAAGCTTTTTCCCTTTATTCCAGTCCATAAAGTTGAGTTTCCACCCAGTGCATGTTACCATGTTCACCTTTCCTCACACAGACATTTCAACATGTTCTACAAATGCACACTCTCAGATCCTCCTCTGGAAGAAGAGCATGAGCTTCCAAAGGCAACAGCATGTCTTCTGGACCCTGTGACCACAGACTTCTCTGTCAAAAATTGCTCATATAAGATGTGAGGTAAGATGTGACAATGACCTGAAATTTGGAGAGGCTGATGTCTGCATAATCTACAGGTAAGTGGTAGGACCTGGTTTGTGAGAGGTTGCTCTATTTCACTGGTCCAAACTTTCAGGAAAAAGTAGCATGACTACAGCAATTCCAGTGCAACAGTGCCAAAATAGACATCTTTCTTCCCTCATTATCAGAAGAAAAGTCATCTTAGAATCCAGGAATTCAGGCCAGAAGGCTTTTTCTGTCAAGTCTGTTAACACAGTCCTCTTTTCCAAAACTTAGTCTAAACTCAGCTCAAAACTGTTGTTACCAGGCCCTGGTACAATATATTGGATGTGGATACCTAAGGAAGCATGCACCACCAATTTCACTCAATGCAGTTGGAGTTACTTTCCTGGGTCACCCCACAAAGAGCTCAGTGCAGTATCCTTGCACTTTTGTGGATTTTGCAAAGATACTTGAACTCAGGGAAAAATCCCCAGACAAAAGGAATGTGACCTTTCTTCAGAGTGGCTTCCAGTGCTCTTCAGGGCAGAGAAAGTCTTTGTGTCTTGTACAGACAGAGAACATAGACTTAGCAAAATAGAAGCTTTGATCTAATTTCCTCCTTCACCTACATGCACTTGAGCTGTGCAGAGTACATGAGGTAAAATCTCATCTCTTCAGGGTCTATTCAGAAGGACAAAGGAGTAATAACATTGGGACTCAGTGTTCAGGACAAAAGGACATAACCTTCCAACAGGGTTCCCTTCTCACTTTAAGAACTGAGTCACAAATGAAAGGACTATCTTTGTGTGAGCTTCTAAGAAGCTGCTGAGAGGGCTGAGCACCTTGGAAAGGTAAAAAGAGGATTACGATGTTTAAATATAAAAATTGATTCAATTAGGATAATCAGGAGATATTTTTCAAGCATCCATTGGGATTTTTGGAAGGGGGGAGGAGAACAGAAAAAAATCGTTACACCAACTTGTGCAATTGCCTTAATTGCATCGTCAGATTTTTTTTTTTCTCCTTGCCTATTCCATCCACTCCATAAAGTACGGCCTTTATGACAAACATGAATGGATTCAGTAACTTTCATTCCTCTCTAACCTCATTAATGTCAGAGTAGGTCTATCATGGTCAAAACTACCTGCAGTCTCAATAAAATCTCCTCTACATTTGTTTTATATGTAAGTCAAAATCAAAATTAACTGCAAGAAGAAATAAAAAAACCCCCACGGAACAAGAGCACCCTAAAATGATCTCATGTTGTCACCTCTGGAGATCAATGGCAAACATATCATCTTACAGGAGTAACAGTGGTTGGCCTTTGTATTGATCAGCTGGAGAAGGAATAAAGCAAGCTGCCAGTGGAGTTCAAAGGCACTAGCTGCCAGCAAGTTCTACAGAATGTGTCTGCAGGGAAGAGCAACCTCCTTATCCCCTACTCCTGCTTCCTTTGAAATGTCATGTCATATCATGAGAAGTTGGGTCAGGCAGCTAATGCAGGGGAAAACTTGGGTCATTTTAGCTGGATTGTCCAGGAGGAACATGGCAAAAGAGAGAGGGAGATTTGGGCTGCTAGCTCTGGCAGCAGAGCAGGCAGAGATCCTAGCTGACAGCAACCATGGGATCCTCTCCAGAGGATGTAGGACATGGCACACTTTCTTGGGCTGTCCTGCCTGTCCTTCTGTTTGCCTGACTGCTTCTGAGCTATCTCTTCTCCTGTCTTTAACTAATGCACAGCATGTACATCTTCACTCACTCTGCTCCTCAGCAGGCTGGTCAGCTGTAGCTGAGAAGACAGGTTTAGCCTTTCAGTGAACAGAAAACCTTAAAGTTCAGCAAGAAAATTTGGAAATCAGTGCTGCGTAGACACAGTATGGGTTAAACTTTCCCCTTCTCACACAAGGGGAAAGGTCACTCATGACTCCAAAGCCCACTCCTGTGCCAAATCCCAAAATTGGCTAACAAGCTTTTGGGACACTCTAGCTCCTAAGAAGGCAGTTGCCAAGATGTCTTTGCCCATTTGCTTTAATGTAAAGCAATGCTCTCCTTCCAGTTCTGTTGCTGGAAAAGGCTGGACACTTTTTTTCTGAATGACAAAAATAATAACATGGTGAGATAGCTCAGACAGAAAATTTCAGCCAAAATGCCTGTTATTTGGTATTAATATAATCCATTCAGAACTGCTTCAGAAAGAACGTTGAGGTGAATTTGATAGGTGGACTACTAAAATTTCTCACTGCAATTGCAACAGAAAAATAAAATCCTTCATAGGTTATGTGAGATGGTATCCACAGGCAGCATCTTTGAAGTGGCACATTTTGACCCTGACTGATGGGCAAGGCTGGTACCAGCATGTAACTTTCTCCACTACAGGTTTGCTTCTAATTAACATTGTTGTATACTGGTGGAAGCTTGTGTGGAAAGTTCTCTTCACAACTGCTAACAAGGCATCTTCCAGCAAAAGCTTACCAAGGCAGTAGAATTGAAAGTGGAGACCTAATAATAGAAATCAAGACAGGAATATCACTTCAGACACTAATCTGAATGGCTGTTGTTTTGAAAAGGAGAAAGGTAAACAAAGAGCAAGGAGACATTCTCGTCCTGCGAGGGGCTGCCCTGTCTGCACAGCAACAACAAATCACTGTAGACCTATCCCATCCAGGTTTTAAAATTTATAAACTTGAAATGGGAATTTCTCTATTTGTTCCCTGTCAATTTATCTGGCTGCTTTCCAAAGCTCTGGTCTGCTCCAGAGGTGATACATTTTGTTGTTGTTGTTTCAAGAAGTTTAATTAGGTAACTGGAACCAAGTTCCAAAAATACCCTCTGCACAGAGCTCTTCCCAAAATAAAACCTGATTACTCTAAGTAAGGGCCGTGAATTCAGAGAATTTACAATCCTCACACTATTTCCTGTCCAGCTTTTCATTTGGGAGAATGAAAAAATGAGAAGTAGAGACAGAGTCAGGTGGAGGTACTTCTCAGTTGCACTCACTGGGTATCTGCTCGTCAGTTAACTGTTTTTGGAGCTGCAGATGCTCATGTAGCACATACCTTCAAATTTTCTCTGCACACAGATAGCTGAATAACCACGCATTTCCAATCTGAATTTAAATTAAATGTCTCTCTTGCAGGAGGCACTGTATGCAGCTTCCTGCAAAATCAGGGAATTGGCAGCAATGTGACAGTGCCATGTCTTACACTTTAGAGCTACCTACTTCCAACACTATGGCAAAACTACCGTAACTTTCAACAACTTTCGACTGCCACATTACTCACCAACTGTTGCATGGTTAAATTCAGCACTTGGAAAATTAGAGTACTCACACCTACAACAAAATGCACAGAAAGAAGGCAGGCAGTCTTCCCACTTATGTTGCCTAAATGGGACTTTCCAGAATGAGAGAGAAACCCAATCTTTGTTAGGAAAAGTCTGGCACTGATACCTTCCTGGAAAGGATCCATCTTTTTCATGTCATGCAGGAAAGCCCTCAAGCTAATGAAGCACCTTTTTTCTACTTCTTGAAGAATGTTCCAAGTTTTATAGAAAAAGAAAAAAAGAAAAAGAAAAAGAAAAAGAAAAAGAAAAAGAAAAAGAAAAAGAAAAAGAAAAAGAAAAAGA